>JACEGR010001186.1:0-97339 GCA_014170235.1 Listronotus bonariensis
AATATATGGAAGGTGCGCGGCGCTTTAACCCAGCCTGTCAATGTCAAATATTTCGGTCGTTGGACTGGGCGAACGCGTCACTTTTTTGTCAAACAAGTTTACCACAATGTCTTACATGCAATTTTTAAACGTATTGCCAAAAATGGTAAGGGTTACAGTCCTGGAGCTACAGTGTTTGTCTTAATTCAGGACCCCCCTTCTAACTTTTAAATTGTTTGGTATTTTTAATGAAAATTTGAGGACTTTAGTGTGACTACATAAAACCAAATTTTTAGAAAGAAAATAACAGATATAAAATGTCAAACTGACAGCTGGGCGCCATTTTGAAAAAGAAAAAGTAAATGGAAAGGTGGGTTTTGTGACACATCATTTTAAAGCTTCTGACGAGTACTTTATAACCCCAGAATATAAAATCAATACCTTTACCTACCACAAAATGGCGGTACTTTTAAAATTACCTGAATACGTCATTTAGATGGCCGTATTTCCGAATCTAATAAAGTTAGTTACACTTAATGTGGTATTTTCTTAAAGCTCTTTTAAGGATTTATTTAATAGTAATATTGGTGATACTATACAGGGTAGGACAAAAAGTATGAATTTTTTTAATGAAGCACCCTGTAAATTATATCACCATTAAAAAGATATCCAAAAAACCTTTAAGAAATTACCATATTAGGTATATCTACCTTTATTAGTTTTGGAGATATAACCATCCAAATCAGGTATTCAGGCAATTTTCAAAGTATCGCCATTTTTTAGGGTAAAGGTATTCACTTTATATTCTGGGGATATAAAGAACTTGTCAGGAGCTCTAAAATGATGTGTCACAAGACCCACTTTTCAAAATAATTTTTTTTCAAAATGGTGCCCGCTGTCACTTTGACATTTATATCTGTCATTTCTTGTCTAAAATTTGGTTTATTGTTGTCTTACTGAAGTCCTCAAAATTTCAGAAAAATATCTAACAATTCAAAAGTTAGGAGCGAGGGTCCCTGATTTTAGACAAGCACTGTATAATGCTCAAACACATATTTCGGGTATCGGACTAGACACACTGTAACCCTTCTGATTTTTGACAAAATGTTTAAAAATTGCATGTGATAAACTTGTCCGACAAAAAAAATGACTCGTTTACCCAGTCCGACAACCGAAAAATTTGACCTTGACGGGATGGGTTAAAGCGCTCCCTCCATATATGGCTGTATAAATATTTGTGATAGACTCGTCAAAAGGAACCCCCTAAATAGGTTTAAAAGGTGATCTTATCATTTATTTATTTTTATTTATTTATTTATTTATTTATTTATTTATTTATTTATTTATTTATTTATTTTGGCCATAAGGGTCACAAACAGGTAAAATACCCACTAGAGTATCCACAAAATTAAATTAAGATATGATATAAAGTATGAATAGTTATAACATAAAAGATGTGAGAATTTTAATAAGTTAATAATGAATATTAACTTAAAATTGAGAATAAAAACTAACTTAAAAACTAAAAATAAGTCTAAAAAATAAGTCATGCAACAATAAATAAACCTCAGAAAAAAAAAATTAATAAATCAAGCACCTACAAGAGGCACAAGGAAAGTCAGGTGATATATTATTAAACTTTTTTAAAATATTTTTTGTTTGTGCTAATGATAAAAAGTCGATCTTGTTACTAAAGCTATTGCTCTGCCTTACTATGCGACAGAGAGAGAATTTTGAGCAGAGTATGTATGCGCCTAAATGGCAAATGAAACAATTCATTTGTTCTAAGAGATCTTTGAGGGATGTTGATGTAGATTTGTTGAAGAATTTCTGGGCTTTGAATAATGTTATTAAAAATTTTAAATAAAAATAGCACATCGGAAATGGCTCTTCTATCAGCCAGGGACATTAGATGAAAATGAACCCGTGCTTGGGAAACATCACAATTTGGAATTAAAAAAATTTGTTTTAATGAAAGATATTTTAAAATTTATTTTGAATTCGTTCTAATCGGTCAATATATGTAATTTGCTGCGGATTCCAAACGACACTACCAAAATTTAACTTACTAAGAACAAAACAGTTGTACAAGCAGATGATTGGTTTAGCATTCTTAAAACTTTTACATTTCCTTGTGACGTATCCCAACATCTTAGAAGCAGAATTAATAACAGATTCTACATGAAAGTCAAAAATCAGTTTCGTGTCAAAGATAACTCCCAGGTCTCTTATTCTAGAAACTCTGTTTAACAGAGTATTTCCTATATGATATCCGTACATTATTTGGTTCAGATTGCGGGAGAACGTAATGGAGGTGCACTTAGACAGATTAAGATATAGGCTATTTTCTTCACAATACTCTTCCAAGCTGTCTAGGTCACTCTGAAGCTTGTCACAGTCTTTAGGGTCGTTTATACTGGTAAAAACTTTTTAAATCATCTGCATAGAGCAGAAAATCGGAGTAATGAAAACAGGACTTAATGTTATTTATGTATATTATAAAATATAAAGGCCCTAAGTGTGACCCTTGGGGTACACCGGACGTGGATATAAATGATTTAGAAGTAAAACCCTGAATTGAAACATATTGTGACCGATTTTTAATATATGATGCCACCCATCTCAGAAGGCTACCACCCACACCAATTTCTGCCAACCGGCTTAGTAGGATGTTGTGACTAATTTTATCGAATGCTTTGCTAAAATCGGTGTATACAGCATCCACTTGAGTTTTTTATCCATGCGGTTATGCAGATACTCACTAAACATGAACAAATTAGTCTCCATGGAGCGTCCACGAAAAAAGCCAGATAATACCATTTTTTACTAAGTTAAAAAAATATTCATATGTTAATTTTTCAAAAACTTTGGGTATTATTGAAATTTTGCTTATAGGCCGATAATTTGTGATATCATGAAATCCATTTCGTTACTGGCCCGGGGACTATAAAGTTAAAGACTAATGTTTTTTATTCAAATTTTATATTTCATGTTTCCTTTATTTTTTTAATAACTTTTAGCCTTACTTTTTGTTTGCCTTTTAAAAATCTCTCTTACCCCAGAATCGTGTGTACCCATTTATTTGTGTGTGTTCGTGTTTTTTTTTCTCTATTTTTTAAATTAGTATTCATTTTTTTTATTATTAGTAATTTATTATTTCGTGGTTAAAACACCTAAGTTGCCATGCTTACATTAAATTTTAAAACAAAATCATGTTTTGCAAACCATTTAGAACTGATTACGTAAAATTGTATTCTTTTTTATACCAGAATTAAAAAGGCCAACCACCTTCCTAAATTAATTTATATAAAAAATGCGATTAATTAGTTTTAAAACCAAAGTAATCCATAGACTTAAATTACATTTACAAAGTTTAGGATAATACTTAAATAACCATAAAACATTATCTTTCTTAAATTTGACAGTTTAGGTAAACAGAAATATTTAGTTTAAAAAAATGTATAAGAATCTTTAATGCGACAATTTCTTACAATAAATATGGTAACTTTTAGTAATAAAAAAATATTTTTAATAACTACTTTTTAGAAGATATTTTTGATAAAAATGTTATAGTCTCTGGGCTCGTGATGAAATGGACGTTATTATAATAACACTTTTAAAACCTTTTTAGTTGGGTTTCTTGTGACGAGTCTACCACGAATATTCATACCGCCATATATGGAAGCGGCGCTTTAACCCAGCCTGTCAATATTAAATGTTTTAAGTGTCTGTTTGGGCAAACGAGCCACTTTTGTTATCGAACATTTTTACCTTAATATTTTACACATTTACAAAATTTTGCCAAAGTTGGTAAGGGTTACAGTCATGAAACCATAAGATTCAAACACAAATTCGGGTGTCAGAGTAGGCGGGTTACGTGACTCTAACCCTTACCTTTTTGGCACAATGTATCAAAATTGCAGGTAAAACATTGTGGTAAACTTGTCCGACAAAAAAGTGACGCGTTCACCCAGTGCGACAACCGAAACATTTGACATTGACATGCTGGGTTAAAGCGTCTCTTCCATATATGGCGGTTTAATATTCGTGGTAAAGGTTTAAAAAGTATTCTTAACATGAAGTCCTTTTCACTTTTGGTCCGGGGACTATACAGGGTGATTCAAAAATCGATCACGAAACTTAAGGGGATGATTCTACTTGACAAAATAAGGGTAGAGCTTCATATATTTTTTCAAAATGTCATACGTTTTCGAGTTACAAGCCATCAAAGTTCAATTTTTATTTTGGTTTTTTCGCCATATTGCATTTATTTTTAACCAATCCAGTTGATATTTGGCACACAAATCGAGCTTTGCAGATTCTAAAATTTTTAGACAAAAGTACTTTTTTAAATACCTAAAACTTAAAATTTATTTACATCATAACATTTTTATTTTGACAGATATCTCAAAGCTGGAGGCGCCATTTTATAGACAATCAAAAACTTAGAAAATAAGGTACTCTTTATTAAAGTTGATAAACCTCACCGTTTAGACACCAATAGACATCAAAGTTTTCACCAATTTCAATCAAATTACCTACATACATATAGGGTGTCCGGTAACTCAACCGACAAACTTAACCAAACGATTCTACAACAAAAAATAAGAAAAAAACTTCATATAAACATATGTCCTAAACGTCTTAGTTTTTAAACTACGGGTGTTAAAAAATTGTTTTTTAATATTTAACACACCGTAGTTCAAAAACTAAGACGGTTAGGACATATGTTTATATGAAGTTTTTCTCATTTTCTGTTGTAGAATCGCCCTGTAAAGTTTGTCGATTGAGTTACTGGACACCCTATAATTATGTAGGTAATTTGATTGAAATGTGAAAACTTTGATGTCTATTGGTGCCTAAACGGTCAGATTTATCGACTTTAATAAAGAGTACCTTATTTTTTAAGTTTTTGATTGTCTATAAAATGGCGCCCCTAGCTTTAGATATCTGTCAAAATAAAAAGTATGTAAATCAATTTTAAGTTTTAGGTAAAGCGCCCTCTGGCGGTATTTAAAAAAGTACTTTTATCTTAAAATTTTAGAGTCTGCAAAGCTCGATTGGTGCCAAATATCAACTAGATTGGTTAAAAAATAAGTGCAATATGGCGAAAAACCAAAATAAAAATTGAACTTGATGGCTTGTAACTCGAAAACTAATGACATTTTGAAAAAAATAAATAAATGAAGCTCTTCCCTTATTTTGTCAAGTAGAATTACCCTTTAAGTTTCGTGATCGATTTTTGAATCAACCTGTATACATGTATTTAGGATAGAAGAAGCATTAAATCTGCAAAAAAGGAAAAAAAGCGACTAGGTAAAGCATCGTTAATAAAAGTTCAAGGCAAAAATATCCCTTTTATTGGCCTTACAAATAAAAATAAAGGGGACACTAAATTACCCATAGCCATAAGGAAAAAGGGGTAGACCAAGTGGTGCAGAAAATACCATAATTGGGTTCAGTGTAAAAAAACAGAAAAAAACTATAGATATGATAAATTAAGTTTGTTTTATAACACCATGTTTTAGTATGTAGTTTTATTTTCTATCTAGTATTATCTACTCACTTTACCCCCTGAGTTTTTTATTTATATCGTATAAAACCAATAAAAATATTGTTTTGTTGGATTGATTCTTTAATATCCGTATTGGCCATCAATATTGTATTATCTTTTAAGATATGCAGAGTACGACAAAAAATTAATTTAAAAAAACACTTTTTGTTGTTATCTAAAACGCTAATAAACGGGAACTAATTTTTTATTTGACTTTTATCACCCATCTCTTACCTTGCAACTTTTTTTTCCTTTTCCTGCAAATTTAAAGTTTCTTTCACCCTAAATACATGCGTACTTTAATTGGTAATAGCTTTAGTTTTGGTTCTATGAAAGCGGATAGTTTTTTCCTCATGGTACTCCTGGCTTCTCTTTTTAAAAGATTAATAGGATATTTTTTAAATACCTATTAAAATGTTTGACAAAAATCTTCGTAAGTGTCAAACGTGTCTCCCAATTTCATTTTTTTATTGATCATTAAAAAAATCATATTTAACAATAAAACCACAAGAACACTTACGGCATGGCAAAATGACCAATTATTAAAGATATGTTAACTATAATTTGGCGGTTTCTATTAGTCTTTATAAGTACCCTTAAAATAAGTAAAAACCGCAGATAATAACAAATTAATTTAGATTTTCGGCGGCTTTAATATATTTATGTAAATAGATGAAACCGCCAGACAGCGGTTTTCTTCCTATAATTACGCATACCGCCGACGGTCCTTAGCCAGTGCCTTTTTTAAATATTGACTTTGACTTTAACAATAAACTTAAAATTTTAGATTTACAAGTAGAATTTTAAAAATAAAGTACTTACTTTTGGCATATGCGTCACTAACGATCAAGGCTGAGATAACCAGAAGATTTACCAGTCTATAACTTTGGAAACAAAAATGCGCCATTTTGATAGCGATGAACGACGATGATATCGTTAAAAACAAAAGAGGTAGCCGAACTGGTAAAAATTAAAAGTAACATACCCAAGGCAGACTTGAGCTTTTATAGATATCAGAATCTATATTGTTTATTTAGATACTTGAAATTTGCTCCTCCTACAAGTTTTCCTATAAACAAATATTTCTGACGCTTGTTACTGGGTGCTTAGATGTCTAAGAATATTTGGATTATTACGTCCTTCAAAAAAATATTTGTAAAATACACTCGTGGACAAAAAACTGGACAAGGCAAATTTTCTTGAAATTAAATCTAAAATGACTTTTTGGTTTTTTCCGATTTCAATCATCTTTTCGTTCAGCAGTACCTCTCAAAATTATTATTTAATATGAGAATTGCAACAAGTTTATAAGATTAGGTGTTGTCATAGAAGCTCCAAATGTTGCATTTGACCCAAATATAATGGATCATGCCGAGGTAAAATTAGGTTGCTAAATATGATGACTGTTCCATCTTTGTTCATTTATGTTTGTTCTGTCTTCGTAAGGACTAATCCTCATATGTTTGTCACCAATGGGGATGTCTCCGAAAACATGACAACGAGGGGTAGGGATGATTTGGTTATGCCACGTCATCGCCCATCTCTATTTCTTAAAGGGGCCTCTGGTGAGCTGTATTAAGGTTTATAATAGAATACCTATAAATATAAAGATAGCACCAAGTTTAAATGCTTTGCAAAAGTAATTTTACACTATTTTTAATTCAAAAGGAATTTTACTCATTAGATGAATATTTTAGTGACTCGCAATAGTTTTCCTGGACCTGAGTTTAATTATATTTATTCATTTTTAACTTTGTGATATTTTATTATGTGTTTTTTGTTTGTTTGTTTGTTTGTTTTTTTAAGCTAATTTTTTGACATATTGTATTTTATTTATTTTAACTATATGATTACTGATCAAGTGTTTTTTTAACCCAATTTATATTTTATTTATATTAATTTTATCATTGTTTTTTTGAAGTATAAAATTTACAATTTTAGATTTACGTGTAATAATGATTGTTAAGTTTTTGACTATAGTATAATTTGTAGCTCATTGTCTAATATTTTATATTTTTATTCTGTAAAACTATGACGATTGTCATTGTTCAGATTTGAATGTATTTATAACAATAAAGGAGTTGTTATTATTATTATTATTATTGTTAGTTTCAAACGCCCTGTGGAATAAATTAACGTCAAATTTTTTACCAGTTAACTTTTCTTGTTTTTATCTATATTAATATTACAATGAGAATTTGGGTGAGTAGTTATACTTTTATACCTTTGTTAATTTTTTTTTATGATAAAAAAATACAAATTAAGTTTATTTAATTATTGGTCTCATTGCCTTTCAAATAAATTTTCGGATTTTGGCACAATGTTTAAAAATCGCATGTAAAACATTGTGGTAAACTTGTCCGGCAAAAAAGTAATGCGTGTTGCAGAGGCCGACACCCGAAACATTTGACATTGACAGGCTGGGTTAAAGCGCCACTTCCATATATGACGGTATGAATATACGTGGTGGGCTCGTCAAAAATAACGCCCCTAAGAAGGTTTTAAAAGTGTTCCTATCATAAGGTAAATTTTATTACCGGCCCAGGGCCTGTTGTTTTTTAGACATAAAGCCATTCTGATGGTCTAAAAATGCTATTGCGTTTTTATAAACATGTGTAAAGTGTTATTAAGATAGGTAAACCCTTTTTGTATATTTGTATAAGTTATTCATTATTTTTATTTAATTAAAAACACCTTACTTGTCATAATATTTTTGGATATGATAGATCGATTTTTAAGATGCAAATTGGAATAGGGTAATAAAATCTGAAAAATACCACTGACAGGATAAACTCAAATAGTCCCTGAGCCAGTAATGAAATTGATTTCATGGTAATAACACTTTTTAAAACCTTTTTCGGGGTTCCTTGACGAGTCTACCAGGAATATTCATACCGCCATATATGGACGGCGCTTTAACCCAGCCTGTCAATGTCAAATGTTTTGGGTGTCGGACTGGGCAAACGCGTTACTTTTTTGCCAGGCCAAGTTTACCACAATATTTTACAAGCATTTTTTAAATACTGCGCCAAAAAACATTAGGGTTTAGTTACGAAACCCGCCCAATCCGATACCCCAAAACATGTCAGTAGGCCTTAAGGTTCTCGTGACTGTAACCTCACGGATTTTTTGCACAATGTTTAAAATTTGCTAGTAAAACATTGTGGTAAACTTGTCCGACAAAAAAGTGACGCATTTGAACACGCATTTGCGACACACGAAACATTTGACATTGACAGGCTGGGTTTAAAGCGCCACTTCAACAAATATGGCATGGTAGGCTCGTCAAAAGGAACGCCCGCCCCTAAGAAAGGTTTTAAAGGGGTTCTTATCATGAAGTCCATTTTATTACTGGCACAGAAACTATTGTTTTTGGAAATATAAATTCATTTTGGTGGTCTAAAAGGGTATTACGTTTTTATAAACATGTGTAAAGTGTCATTCAGATAGGTAACTTCTTTGTATATTTGTTAAAGTTATTCATTATTTTTATTTAATTAAAAACACCTTACTTGTCATAATATTTTTGAATACTGATAGATCGATTTTTAAGATGCAAATTAGAATAGGGTAATAAAATCTAAAAAACACCACTGACGGGATTAACTCAAATAGTCCCTGAGGGCTCCTTTTGATGAGTCTACCACGAATATTTATATCGTCATATATGGAAGCGGTTCTTTAACCCAGCCTGTCAATGTCAAATGTTTCAGGTGTCGGGACTAGAGCAAACGCGTTACTTTTTTGCCGGACAAGTTTACCAAAATTGTTTAACAAGCAATTTTTAAATATTGTGCCAAAAACGTTAGGGTTTTCGTTACGAAATCCGTCCAATACGATACCCAAAACATGTCAATAGGCCTTAAGGTTTCGTGACTGTAACCCTTACGATTTTTGCACAATGTTTAAAAATTGCTTGTAAAACATTGTGGTAAACTTGTCCGACAAAAAAAGTGACGCATTTGCCCAGTGCGACCACACGAAACATTGGACATTGACAGGCTGGGTTTAAAGCGCCACTTCAAATATGGCATGGTAGGCTCGTCAAAAGAAACGTCCCTAAGAAGGTTTTAAAAGGGTTCTTATCATAAAGTCCATTTTATTACTGGCCCAGAAACTATTGTTTTTGGAAATATAAAGCCATTTTGGTAGTCTAAAAGGGTATTACGTTCTTATAAACATTTGTAAAGTGTCATTCAGAGAGCTAAACCTCTTTGTATAATTGTTTTAGTTATTCATTATTTTTATTTAATTAAAAACACCTTACTTGTCATAATATTTTTGGATATGATAGATTGATTTTAAGATGCAAATTAGAATAGGGTAATAAAATCTGAAAAACAGCACTGACGGGATAAACTCAAAACTTTACATCCATCAATCTTGGATATTATAAAAATAAATGTTCTTACTTTGGCACAAGGATTAATAAACGTATTTTTAAACACGAATTTAATTGCCGATGGGGATTTACCAATCAGTTTTGATATTTTTATTATGGTATTTTGTAAGATATTAAAGAAAAAATGTCCAAGTACAAATATGGGACCTTGACAGTAATAAGTGAATTTTAGTTAAGAGCATACAGGTCTTTACCGACGCACTTTAAGGGTTAACTCTACAATGGAAAACAAAAAAACTTTATATGAACATACCGGGTGATGCATCGCCGGGCGGGACATAGGAAATCCCATGTAATTTTAATGGGGTCAATTCTTGGCTCCCTAATTATTTTAGAGAAAAATTCTATTGAAGTTTATTGAAGAGCATGCAAATCTACCTACATGGTAAAAACTTTAGATTTTTCGTTAACCCGTTAGCTAGTTAGATGCTAATATATTTTTAAAAATTGTTACATTATTATCGCCTCATATTTATGAACAACAATAAAAATACCAGTTAGCGTGACATTACGTTGTCATTTTGAAATTTAGTGCTTTATTATTATTAAAAAATCGTACAGTGAAAAGATTAACTGGTATTTTTATTGTTGTTCATAAATATGAGGCGATAATAATGTAGCAACTTTTAAAAATATATTAGCATCTAACTAGCAAACGAATTAACCGAAAAATCTAAAGTTTTTACCATGGACGTAGATTTGCTTGCTCTTCATAAAACTTCAATAGAAATATTTTCTCTAAAATAATTAGGGGAGCCAATAATTGACCCCATTAAAAATTACATGAGATTTCCTATGTCTAAAATTCAGCTTTTCAAAGTTAAGATTCTTTGGTACCTGAAACCTGCCAAAGTCACTATAAGTCAAACTTGATAGTATACCATTGCTTCTACCTATGTTAGGAGCATGTACTGACTAACTTTTAGGTTACGGGAACTTGGACTATACAGTAAAAATCACTTTTTTATTTATTTTTTAAATAGATAGTAACTGATAATGGATATCGCCAATTTTTATTGAAAGATATCGATAATAAATATATATATATATATATATATATATATATATATATATATATATATATATATATATATATATATATATATATATATATATATATATATGTATATATACTATATATATATATATATATATATATATATATATATATATATATATATATATATATATATATATAAAAGGTAAAGTTCTTTGGGCATATGGCTCATCAATGACTGTAAAAATTAATAAATAAAAAATACCTAAGATATCGATAATATATATATAATATAAATATTTGTTTTTATTAGACTTAAGCGAATATTTTGAAATATTAATGGAATATTAAATATTTTTTGGTAAAATGCATTTAAAACTCCTATCAGTATAAGCGTAGAAGTTAACAGCATTATAATATAATTTTGTTTTAGTTCAAAATGCCAAAGAATATTATTTACGAAGTATACAGAATATATACCCCAGTAAATATTAACTTGCGTAAATTTCAAACACCAAAAATGACATTTTAAACCTTATTTTAAGCGGGACGCGACAAAAAGATTTTCGTTGCAGTGTTTTTTAAATTTTAAACAGCCCATTTTAAAACTATTTTAGTATATTATGTTTAGACACCTACAACCAAAGTAACAGAATTTGTATGTTAGTTTAGTTACTTTGACGGAGTAACCATGGCTGCTTCAATGTTTGATGATAGAGTCCCCACAAAAATTATGCCATATTTATGCTTGATTCCTTTTATGATCTTCAATACAAAATAATATATTTCCTAACTAGTGCTGAAAGAGCCACTTCTCCGCACGCGACTGCAGTTGACACCGACGACACATAGCGGAGTTCGGTTAAGCAGTTAAGTGTGGAAAATAAACTTTCAGCATGTGTTAAAAACGCTGTTTTTTTCTACGAGCAAAAGAAAAACATAAAAACAAAATTTGATTATTATTATTATTATTTTATTTTTACACAATTTTACCTAATACTCTACTTGTACTTATTGATGGTAAATGTAGAGTTTGTGGAATTTTGCAGGTTAATAGCAGAATGTTTTTCCCCTATCTTTTGAGTTGGTTCGACCAACGGTGTTATTTTAACTTCGGAACTGTTCGTCTAACCGAACGGCTGCCGACTCCAAAACAAAGATTAATAATAGTTTACCAAGATCAGACAGTCAGACAAGGCAAATAAAATATGACAGAGATAGAAAAGGCGTCCGTGTTAAAGGGACAAAGCACGTGGCCGGGCAATCATATTACTATGCGACGTTCGTTACATATATCTATCTTTGTTTACCTTGGGTCGTCTAACAAAGAACAGGTAGTAAGTGCGAGTAGGTACCTTACTCTCGAGGGTTGATGGAGTTTAAAAGACGGTCGACGACAATCATATTTTACCTTGTGCTTATTGTGGTCATAGTGGCAACGTAGGAATTTTTATGCAAGTAGAAATTTGAAATTAGTTTTGTGTAATTACGGAGAGTAACTGATGCATTGTAAGGGAATGTAAAGCTAATACCTATGTAGTGTTTTTTTACCCTTAGCAAAACTCCTTTTACTCCTCTCCACTGAATTTTAAAAATTATAAACAATTTAGTTTAATTCCTCTTTTAATACAGTGTAGGGAAAATAGCTTTTGTTATGATGCTCCAGCTAGTAAAAATAACTATTACTTACCTAAGGACAACCTTTTTATTAATAATTTTACAAAAGAAAGTTATTCTGTCTGCATAGTTTAAAGCTTAAAAATAATTCATGCTTAAAAACTGTCAAAACAGCGAAATGGTACACAAACGCTTAGGGCCGTACGCAGAAAGTAATTTTGGGGGACAACAGCCACAAAAGCCAGAACCAAAAAACAAAGCGGCCTAGGCTTATTTGTAGCAACCAAAAAAAAGGACTTTACGTAGGCGCCACCTTAAGCAAAGAATCCATCTTTGAGAGGTCTTTTTGGGCTCCTGGGGGGATGCAATTGCCCACCCTGCGTACGGCTTTGCAAACGTTTTAAATCCCAACTAACATAAAAATATTAAACTGACAAAGAAATGGCTACCAACACAAATTCTTTAAAAACCAACGTAAGCAAGTAATGCCGGCAACAACGGCGCGTCCGACAACATGGCTCAAGGCCAATGGGAGAAGTCGGCGAAATCCTTTGAAGTTTCGTCGAGTGTCATCTCTTGTTAAAACATATTTACTCTTTGTCCAAAATATAAGAGTTTTTAGAAGTAAAAATACTTAAAACCTTGCTTTTTAAATGTATTTCTTTAAGTGTGTTAAACAAAACCCTACAACACAAAACAATAAAGAAAATCTACTAAAATTGTTTTCCCTTTTTTTTAGGTTAATGGTACTGTCAACATGATTTGCAATAACTCTAAATTATGGCTACAAGCACTATTTAAATAAGGCCGGTATTAATAATTCCCGACCTTAATAAGGCAACTTGAAATAATTCTCTAATATAATGTACCAAGTAACGAAATGTTGTATTTATTGGGACCAAAAACACGATTTCTGACAGACTCAAGATTTAAGTTGGATTACTTGTTAAGATTTTGAGTTTAAATTTAAACAAAATAATATTTAGATTTTCTCCAAAATAAAGATATTTAATAAACACGCCCCATTTGAGGGCGTAAAGTTGCACTTTTACGCCCTAGGGCAAAAAGTATCAAAAACGCCCGCATTTATAAATGAGGGCGTAAAATGTACTTTTACGCCCTAGGGCAAGAAGTATCAAAAGGTCGGCATTTATAAATTTATAAAAAAATAATAAAATTAATATTTCCCCATTTTATTTTTGGTAAAACAACAATTTATTTAATTAAACATATATTAAAATATACTGATTACAACTTAAAACATTAAAGGCTGGGAAATTTTCTTCTAACTACAGAGAATACTTGTATATTAATTTCAATCGTACAAAAATATTGTTTGCACCTCTGGCGTAAAGGACTTTTACGCCCACAGCTGATTGTTGACAAACTTTCAGCCGCGGGCGTAAAGTGCTATTTACGCCGTAGGTTACAAAAATAACTATTTAAACATGAAGTTCATGAAAATCCTTTATTGCAACTCGCTAATATATGGTTCAATATATTTGTACTTTTCCGCCCTAGTGATACAGAGTTTTGAGAAAAATAATATTCGTTTTAAATCTCCCTGTATGATATACTGTTAAAGGAAGTAATTACATGTGATTAAACTTACCTTTACGCATTTCTGATATTTTATAATCACAAATGTGATCAGTCCCTTTCAACAGCTCATCATACAGGGCGATTAAAATTATTAATTTTGTCAAAAACTTTTAATCACCCTGTAGGATGTATTGTTAACAGTAAGAACAACAAATACGCCCAAGTTAAAGGCTTGACCTTGTTTTAAGATTTTATTTTTATAATTGTTGTTGATAACTTATAATTATTAAAAGAGATATGGCCATTTAAATAAAAGCATTTTTATATTAAAGCTTATAGAAAAAATTGGCCATATGAAATAATTTTTAGTGAAGCGTGTATTTAACGGTACCTGTCTTAATATTTTATTATAGCTTGAGCCAGATATATTTTATTTTGAAAGCAATGCTGCAAAGTAGGCAAAAAATCATAATGAAAATAAACCCTTTTGTGAACAATGACTTATTGCAGCAAAAATACTAACCTGATGAGTTTATGGTTCTTCACGCCACGCGTCAGGTTTCATGGCAGGACAGAGACAAAATAAGAGGATTTTTAAAGTAAGTGATCCAGTTTTAGAAATGTTTTTTAAATTTATTTAAAAAATATGTAATCAGGCTCTGTCAGAGGATATGTGTTTGTGTAATCCCGTATATCGGGCCAAGTAGTCATTGCGCTTTTCATGTGCTACACTCAAAGTCTTATTTTATAATTAATTTGTTTCCTGGAAGCTTAAACTTAAACCAAATATAATTTGGTTTTTCTCCAGAAGATATTTAAAAACATTTTAAGAGAACTAAACTTTTATACTAGTTAAGCAAATAGGTACTGGGATATCGGCCAGTAAAGCAACAAAAAAGGATGTATGTGACTAATCCAATCAGAAATGTTTACATGCAGGTATTCACGTTTGACTGTTTCATATAAAATTATTTTTGTTTAGGCTATATAAAAATTTGTACTTACTATACAAAGAAGGTTGCAACCCCTAAAGATAGGGTCAAGGGCTTCCGGTCGAAATTATTTTATTATATTCCACTAAAATAAAGTTTTTAATGAGACTGCCACACGTGAACTGAGCCCCTGGGCGCGTCTCAAAAATGTGGTAAACTTTCTACCAAAAATTACTGTTGATCTGACTAAACATGTGAAAAACTTTTCATTAAGAATGATTTACTTTATTTTGGAGAAAAGCCAAATATTATTTTGTGTAAATTTAAAGTGCCAGAAAACAAATTACCCATAAAATACTTATTATATAGCGAAACATTCTTTACTATTTTTATTTTCTTATCTGGTTTTAATACCTAAACGTGTATTTTTTACCAGTAAATCAGTTTAAATAAAAAGTTGACCACATTTTTGAGACGCGACAAGGGGCTCAGTTCACGCCTGGCAGTCTCGTTAAGAATTTATTTTATTGGATTATGATAAAATAATTTCGACCGGTAGCCCTTGACCCTATATTTAGGGGTTGCAACCTTCTCCGTATAGTAAGTATTTTTTATATAAACTAAACAAAAATAATTATTTTATATTAATTATTTTATTAGTTTATTTTATTATGCAAAGGGCAGAATAGTTCCTTATAATATATTATAAAAGTTTAGTTTTCTGAAAATGTTTAATAAATATTTTTATCTTGGAGAAAATCTTAATATTATTTTGTTTAAATTTAAACTCAAAATCTTAACAACTAATCCAACTTAAATCTTGAGTCCGTTAGGAATCGTGTTTTTGGACCCAATAAATACAACGTTTCGTTACTTAGTACATTATATTAGAGAATTATTGCAAGTTGCCTTATTAAGGTCGGGAATTATTAATACCGGCCTTATTTAAATAGTGCTTGTACCCATAATTTAGAGTTATTGCAAATCATGTTGACAGTACCATTAACCTAAAAAAGGGAAAATTTTTTAGTAGTTTTTCTTTATTGTTTTGTGTTGTAGGGTATTGTTTAACACACTTACAGAAATACATTTAAAAAAGCAAGGTTTTAAGTATTTTTACTTCTAAAAACTCTTCGTTTTTGGGGTCGGCAGCCGTTCAGTTAGACGAACAGTTCCGAAGTTAAAATAACACCAAAATAAGGCACGACCTAAAACCAGGCACTATACTTATTAAGGGAATCCTTATCCTACTTTGCATCTGCGCAAGCTCAGATGTTAAAATAAGGCCGGTTTTCTTAGTGCCTGGCTTTCACTGTGCAATATTTCTCTATTATTATCCAAGGGAGTTAAGTGTTTACTTCTACATAAATTAAAATCTAGGTTATTAATTGTTTATTACTCAACTTCCTAAATAAACAAATAAAATATTAATATGTAATACCGACTAATTTTCTGTAAATAATTGTTCGACGTCCCCTTGTAGTAAGTTTTAATAAGTACTTTAGGGTACGGTAAATAATTTCAATGCAATATAAAAACTGTTTATTAGAAATCTGAAGTATTTGGCACATAAATTATATTTGCTTTTATGTGTATTAACATTAAATAACTTTTAATTCATTAAGGCAGAATATTTATTACAGATAATTTACAGACTAATGCAGTGCCAGTCATAAGGAAACATACACTGGGTATTACGAAATATCAGCATGCCATTTCTCCCCTTTATCACTGGCATAAGTACAGGAATACTCCAACATATTCTAAGATTTGCAAAAGTTACATTCCATGAGGTAAAAAACCGGTTTGTGCTCAAGCCAGTTGAGGGTAAACGCACCCGGCACCAAACAAACTATCCGCATTTGGTGTATTCCTTTTATGCTCCAGAACCGCCCGGAACGTCGCCATGAGTATTCCTTTTACAATTTTTTGGCATTTTTCTTGTTATAGTACCGTTCTTGACATTATTGACAGTTCAAAGAACGGTTCAGAACGATTCTACAAGGTAAAAGGAGTACACTAATTATTGAAAAGAATTTGTTGACGGCGTCCTGGTTTTCTGTTTGAAGTACGGTAGCTAATGAGCGTTACGGTCAGATCGCGGACGGAGGGCACGGGGTGCCAGTGTTTGTATTTTGCCACGGCTTTTAAGTGCGCATGTTCGTCCACCCACTGCGCGAGGTTGTAAAAATCCTAAAAATGCTTCTTGCCACTGCGGATCTAAATGTAGGTTATCTATGGTTCACATAGTTAACATATTTATTTTATGTACCGCGGGTGTCAACTTATAAATTTACAACTTAACTTTTTATTTTTTATTTTTTTAAAAAGTAGTTTCGAATTTGTAAACTGACTAGCGAAGCGTCTACTCAAAACCGCATTGATTTTTGTGGTAGTGGCGCACAGTTTCTCGCGTCGCACGCGTTAGGGTGTGTTCATGTCATCATTTTAAGCGAGGTTAGGAGCGCGGCTCGACCGAAGCATCCTGTTACTGTACTATAAAGGAGATTTTTGTTGACCCGCGCTGCTAACCTCGGTCCTCGTCGCTCCGACATAAACACACACTAAGGCCTGTAACAAAGAAGCTTTAAAAAATTATATTAGATATGCTTATCAAACATTATCTGTATAGGCATATTTCCAAAACTATTAGAGACACATACAGTGCGTGTCTAAAGTCAGGACCACCCCCTTCTAAGTTTTGAATTGTTTAGTATATATTTATAAAAATTTAACGACTTTAGTAAAACAACATTTTGGGCTAAAAATGACAGATGCCAAAGTGAGAGTTGGAGGCCTTTAAAAAAATGGTAGAGCGTTATTTTAAAGCTCCTGACGAGTACTTTAAACCCCTAGAACATTTTACTCCGATTGGAAATATACAGGGCGAGTTATAACTAAAAATATAAAAAATGACCAAGAGTAAAGTACTTTTATTTTTAAAAATAGGACAAAATATTATAAGTAAATGTTGTGGAGAATTAAATTTTATGTCAAAATTTACAGTTAAAGAATTTAAGTAAAAAACATATTTTTGTCAATATTTTAGATTATGCATTAACAATTTTAAGATAATTGGCTTAAGGCATTGAATTTTTAAAAATATTTTAAATTTTTAAATTTTCTTTTAAATTTTGCTTCCTATTGTCCATTATTTAAGTTGTAATGCGTAATGTAAAAAATTGACAACTACATTTTTTTACTCTCATGCCCAAACTTTAAATTTTGACATAAAATTTAATCTCTACAACATTTCCCATACAATTTTCTTCTATTTTTAAAAATAAAAGTAGTTGGTTTCTGGGATTTTTATATTTTTAGTTATAACTCGCTTTGTATTATACCAAGTAGAGTAAAATTTTATATTTATTAGTTTTGGACTACGAGACCAGTTTTCCTAAAATGTCGTTTAAAAATTCAAAATGTTTGGTCCATTTGTCCTCTTGTAACACCTATCCTGGGAGACACTGTACATATATATTTTTTAATGGCACACCATGTATAATTTATCACTGTAATAAAGATATCTAAAAGACCTTTATGAAAATACCACATTAAGTATTTAGCTTTATTAGTTTCGGAAATATATGACCATCCAGTCAGGTATTTTTAAAGTACAGGTACACTATTTAAGGTAGGTAATGATATTGACTTCATATTTTAGGGATATAAAGTACCAGCCAAATAATGTGCCACAAGACCACTCTACCATTTTTTTTTAATGACGCCCAACTCTTAATTTGACATTTATATCTGTCATTTCTTGTCTGAAATTTGGTTTATATTTTCTTACTAAAGTCCTCAAATTTTTATGAAAATATACCGAACAATTCAAAAGTAAGGGGGGTTCTGACTTCAGGAAGTTTTTACCAAATGGGAAACTTTGTAATTATTAAATTTACGGAAACAAAGTGCCTCCTCATAAAAAGTTCTTGATGAGAAAATACATTTCCACAAAAATATTTTTATGTTGGATGTACAGGGTGGCCTAAAAACACTTGTGTCCAAAATAAAAATAAACTACAGGGTATTTTCTAACTACGGTACGAAAGTCTATAGGGTGATTTCTTTTGTCATTTTATAAACAAAATTCCCTATAAACATATGTTTGGAGTTGCTTCAGTTCTGAGATACAGGGCGATAATATTTTTGAAAAAGTCGGTATTTTAAAAATATCTTAAATACGAAGCCAGATACAAAAAAATGGATAATACTAAACAGTTGTATTTTTAGTTGCTTTATAGAAAAAAGTATAAAAACTACATAAAAAGCCAGTGGCGTAGGTAAATAGTTTTCTCAATAATATTGGCTGTAGTGCCCACTGGGACGAATCTGGTTAGAGCTTTATAAGCGTTTTGTTAAATCAAACAAACGTACCAAACTTTAACCAAATCGGATTATGGGTATTTAAGGTATTTATAAAATATAGACTTTTTTAAAAACTTTAACGTTCTGTATCTTAGAAACAAAGCAACTCCAAAATATGTTTATATAAACTTTTCCTTACAAAATGTCCCAAGAAATCACTCTTTTAAGTTTCGTACCGTAGTTAGGAAAAACCCTGTATACTAATTTGGAAACAAGTCTTTTTAAGCCATCTTGTAGATCCAACATACAGTTATTTTTGTAGAAATGTATTTTCTCATCAGGCAGGACTTTTTATGAAGAGGCATTTTTTTCCGTAAAGTTAATAATAAAAAGTTACCCATTTGGTAAGAACTTAAAAAAATACAAACTTTCTGTCGTACATTCAATACCTAGATAATTAAAATCTGATTACTGATTCGAAAACTACGGAATAAACCCAACAAACTAATATCTTTATTTACTTTATTAAAAAAAATAGGTAACGAAGGTAAAAATTTGATATCTGAACCAGGACACAAAACAAGTAGACGAGACGAAAACCAAATTTTAAGAGGGAATAAATACAAAATACTGGAGACCAAACGAAAATCAACTACTGAAATTTCTAATTTACTTAACAATAAAAAAAGGCAAAAATTGCCGTCCTAGGAAAAAAATCCAATTCTGCTGATGTTTGCCTGAAAAGGCTTAACATTCGATTCCTTTTAAGGGCCAGCTGATGTTTTGTCAGCTTTAGAGCGGGACTTTCCAAAATGAAAAAGTTCCGTATAATATTGTTTATATTTTTCCTATAGAGAAAAAGGGTACATTGCGATGAAGGGTAGTTTTTATTGCGTAGCCGAAATAGGCATCAATAATTCACTCAATTAATCAAACATTGTGCATCAAAATACTGTTCGTAACTTTTTTACAAGAGAAAGATTTGAAATTATACGTTTAACGTACGAATGTACATACAGTGTATCCCAATTCTAATTATACACGAAATATCTTTGCCCTGAACAAGATACGAAAAAAAATTGTTTTAAAACACCTATTTTATTGGCAGCATTGGTAAAGATGGGTCCACATTCTAAAAGCGTTGCCGCCAAGTACACGAAAAATGATAAAGTAAACAAACCTTTTCGAATGCACAGAGCCTGATTACATATTCTTAGATAAATAATAAAAAATACATTGCTAAAACACGTATCACCTACTTACAAAACATTCTCTTATTTCGCCTCTGTCCTACTATAAAACCGGTGGCACGTAGCGTGGTACTAGAAACTCGTCGGGTTACATATTTTTGCTGCAATAAATCATTGTTCACAAAAGAGTGTCTTTACTTTATCATTTTTTGTGTACTTGGCGGCATCGCTTTCAGAATGAATTAAATGTGGACCCATCTTAAATCATTTTGTCTTAAAAACAGAGTGGTCATTGTCAAGTATTTTTTATACAATGCCCTGTATATTTTGCAAAATTTATATTATTTATTTAATTTTACATAAAAAGTTGCTTGTTTTTCACATAATAACAGCATATCGATATACGTGCGTCTACGTAACTTGGCCTCATATGGAAACCTTTTTACGAAAAAAAAGTTATAAAAAGTTCTGCATTGTTTAAAATCTAAGAGGCATACATCAGTTATCAAATTTGTATTATTCGTCTATGAGATATTGTAAAGTACATGTATGTTTGCTGAATGCAGGCGAATTGCCGGCAAGCATACAAAAATGGCGGCATACCAATCCTGATTAAATAAAGCACGCGTTTTGGTTGCAGGCAAATAAATATTGGATTTTTGAAGGCAAACCTTCAACGCATATTCATACTTTTTAAACCATATTATTAACATTGGTATTTAACTAACATTAAAGCAATTTTTTGATATGTTTTATTTATAATGGCAGCTAAACAACATTATTTTATGTTTTTTTACATAATTTAAAGGAAATGGCCTTTTCATAACATTTTATTGTTAAAAATCATGCAAATAAAAATTAGGTCAAACAAAATGTTTATTATGTATTTTGGAGCAAATAAAAATAAAATGATGGTAAAATTAGCTACGTTAATTTCGACCGAAGGTGACCGCTTTGTGCATTTGTTTTCTACGTGGTTTTCTAGCTTTTTAGTTTCTTTTTTAAAGAAAAGAGTTTTTTAATAGACATAATTAAATGTATTCATTACCTAATAAGTGTGTGTTGTGTGATTAATTGGTGATGGCTAGTTGAGAAGGCAAGATATTCAAGTAGACTGTTTGGAGCTGTAAACATTTTGTTTAAAACTTTATTAAAAGACGTGTTAATAAAAATATTATATATATTTAATAGTTTTTTTGACATACCGATAGATAGCGTAATGGACAATAAACTACTACGTTTCTGCAATATCTTCGCTTTTTATCGTCTAAACCGTACCCATTAGACAAAAATAATTCGAGAGCGGTCTGCGGTAGGTGATCTCACTTAGCTTTGAAAGAAATATCTTCGGCTAGTGTCAAAATCTGCATCTCCAAGTTGGACTGTGTTCCGAGAGATGGTACTTTGCATTGCAAGGAAATTGCATGCAGTAAGGAGTTTTTTCCTATTTTAATTTTCAAATAAAATATCGCATCATTTTAGCTTTTAAAAAAGTATATGCGACAAGTTTCGTCAATAAGACGTCAGCTTGCTCTGGGGTATTGTAGTGTCTTTTTGTTATCTTTTTGCCAATAACTTATTAATGATGGATGCCATCATCTTAAACGCATTTTTTTGCCAATAACTTATTAATGACGGATGCCATCACTTTATCTGCAACACGTGGCCTAATAACGGCCAATTGCCCACTTTCGCGTCTTTTGATACCTTTTTGCCAATGCGTCGCCATTAAAGAGTGTTGGCAATGCCAGTAAATTAAATGTATAACGCCGGCAAAAATGTTATATGGGTTTTTATTTATAAAATTACAAAAACCTCCTTCCTACGTATTTGAAAAGCAAAAAAAGATCCTCACTTTTCAATTCCATCATCACCCTCATCCCTCGGACCAGCCCTGGGGGGGCATGTTATCATTCAATGCCTATTTGCCCCCCTCTATAACCGCCCTGACTTTCGGGGCGTCCATAAATCTAAAAATTTCTGTCCCCCCAGAAAACATAAATTATCCGATAACAACCAGGACTACCTTTTCGGGTCGAGGACCTTTTTTTTCTTTGCTCTTTAAATTTTTGTCGACGAACATAAAGTCAATTTCGGTTCGAGAAATTGTGCAAAAAATCTCACGTGAGATTCAGGGTGGGGAATTGAAGCAATTCTCACCAAATCTCATCCGAAGGTGAGGAGGGTCAAAAAAATGAGAAAAATACGCCTTACGTAATTTATGGACTGCTCCTTTTACTATTAAGCTAAAAATTACACTTTCGGCCAAACCTTGTAGATGCCGCGCTCGTTGCAGCTCTGGTGGGGTCGACAGCGTCGATCACAGGAGTTAAGCAATGTCGAGCGCAGCCATAGCTTGGATGGGTGACCTCAGGCGGACGGCGCAACATGGTGTTCTGCTCGGGTATCAGCGGACGGAACGAGCAGTACTAATGGACTGAATGGCGTGTGATGAGGAAGGAGTGGGGACAACGCACAATAAGCTTTCTAGGCTGTAGCGCAACACCTAGGGGGCGGTGATCGGATGACAAAATGACGTTAAATTGACCTCCCTAACATCAATTTTAGGCGTTCAACCAATTATAACCGCGGTAATAATTAGTGACAACTTTGACGTATAATGCATTGTTTAAACGTCAACATAACCGATTGGTAAATACCGTTTTAGAATTGGTTCTTCGCCTAAAATTGATGTATGTCACAGACACGTTAATGAGGTCGTAATAACGTCTTAAAGATGACGAAAAATGGACGCATATACTTTTTTTTAAGCTAAAAGATACGATATTAGAGAATTATTGCAAGTTGCCTTATTAAGCTCAGGAATTATTAATACCAGGCCTTATTTAAATAGTGCTTGTACCCATAATTTAGAGTTATTGCAAACCATGTTGACAGTACCATTAACCTTAAAAAAAAGGGAAAAAATTTTAGTAGTTTTTCTTTATTGTTTTGTGTTGTAGGGTTTTTGTAACACAATTATAGAAATACATTTAGAAAAGCAAGGTTTTAAGTATTTTTACTTCTAAAAACTTATCGATTTTGTGATCGGCAGCCGTTCGGTTCGACGAACAGTTCCGAAGTTAAAATAAGGCCAAAATAAGGTACGACCTAAAACCGACATAAATAAAGCCGGACACTATAGTTATTAGGGGAGTCCTTATCCTACCATGCATCTGCGCAAGCTCAGATGTCAAAATAAGGCCAGTATTATTAATGCCTGGCCTTATTTCACTAGTGCAATAATTCTCTATTTTATTTGAAAATTGAAATAGGAAAAAACTTCTTACTGTTTGCAATTTCCTTGCACTGCTAGGTCGCATCTCTTGGGACACTGTCCAACCTGGAACTAGCCGAAAGTACTTTTTTTAAAGCTAATTTAAATCACCAACCGCAAACCGGTCTCGAACTATTTTGGTCTTATCGGTACGGTGAAGACGATAAAAAGCGAAGATATTGAATAAACGTAGTAGTTTATTGTCCATTACGCCATCTACCGGTAGAGTCTTTTCTATTTCAATTTTGTAAAATTAGTAGTCTTATTTTTCTGTCATATGATATTTCGGTTAAATTTTGACACGAATCATATAATGACACAAATTTTTCTGGCGGGTTTTCTAAACATGACGTCATTGGATTTTTAGAAGCTAGTATGACGAAAAAATGACGTCGAAAAGACGTCACTTCAACGACATCAAAAACACGTCATTAAAATGACTTTAAAATGACGTCATAATTTTGGTCTGATGACGTCCAATGACCAAAAATTACTTAAAAATGACGTCAGCTTGCTGCTTGGGTTATGATACATTTTTGATGTAGGATCAATAAAAGTCAAAAGAGGTTAAAATATATAGAGCGTTTCATAAAAAAACTGACTTGACAATAAAAACTCTGTTTTTAGGACACCATGTATATTTAACAATACTGTCAGTAAAATTATTGTGTCCAGACAAATATTTCTGTAATTTAAGTTTCATTTTTGTATCTTGTACAGGGAAGAAGTTATTTGGTATATAAATAAAGTTGGGACACTCTGTATATTAATAGTAATAATAAACGCTAGTCTTTAACAA
The DNA here is from genome assembly GCA_014170235.1 of Listronotus bonariensis. NCBI lineage: Eukaryota > Metazoa > Arthropoda > Insecta > Coleoptera > Curculionidae > Listronotus > Listronotus bonariensis. Next base: position 24,598 of record JACEGR010001186.1, read on the forward strand.
AATATAAGCAGAACCCCGGAACGAAAGAAAAGCGGCCAGACTGATGCGACCTCGTCCACGACTATTTTAGTCTACTCTACGCCCTGCGCTGAGTATTTAAAATATTCATTTGTTTGGAATATATCCGGAAATACTCTTAATTTTAAAACTTTCTTTACGGTGATAATTTTAAATACCTTTGAAACAAGTACTCCCTAATATTTCAAATCTATTTAGATAATATTGAGCGCCATCTATCAATTTACTAATCTAATGAGAGTGTATAAATACAATAGCAGATGGCACCACAAGGACAGAAATAACGTATATTTGGTTGCCTAACTAATTCGCTATTTAATATTTAGTTTACAGTACACCACGAACTGGCACCATCGCATTTAGTTTTCCCCTCCCTTTCTTATTTTATGGAAAATAAAACTTTAAAGGACGCCATCTGAGAATGACATTTCAAAATGTTAGTAATGTCGTTAATTTTCAAAATATATGTATGAAAAATGGACATTTTTAGGTTTAAATACCCAGCAAAAGCTAGAAATATTATAAATTAAACAAAATATGGACTGAGTGTAAGTGATAGAAACACGCGAAGTTGTGTGTTTTTGTGATAAACGCAGTGATTTTTTCGGTGTGAAATTGGCGGGAGTCACAAACGCCTGGTTGTGGTAATGGCCGATAAGTTTTCTGTTCATATCGATGAACCCTGAAAAATTATTAATTTTCCAGGGCTTGTAAGTTACTTTTTCATTAGTCTTTGTATTTATGGATTTTTGTGGTTTTGAAGGAATAGAAATTCTTTAAAAATGGAAAATATGCTTAAAAACTTCTTATCAAAAAATACGGGTGTGATCTGGTACCGATGCTATGTAATTTTTTGTTTGTATAAAACAAAAAGGCCCTAAGTCATGTTTTTAGTATTAAATTGGGTTTTTAGTATCTTAGAAACATATCTTTAGTTTGTTTACCAGGGTGTGTTTTAAGTGAAAAAGGTAAAAAGAATTAAATTGTGTACTTAACAGGATTCACATTTTACATAATTAAATGGGTACCCACTTGTTTTCGTATGTTATTTGTGGTTTATGCTCTGATGTAATAAGCCCATGTTCCTATAATGTATGAAAGACATCTTTTCTGCAAAAAAATATATTAATTTCCATGTATGTTACTAGAGATCTGTTTACAATTTTTTTTCTATATTATGTTTTGATGAAGGCCTTTTACTGATAGTTTTTTATGTATAATTTAAGACTGATAGAGTACCCAATGCTTCTGAGCTAAATGCTAGATTTATAGAGACAAATTAATAAATAAAATAAGAGTTACCAATTAGAAGTCCCTAATAAATGTCATGTGTTAAATGCTTGACTTACAATTGGTGAATTCTGGTTAGTTTTTTTATTTGCATATATAAAACTGGCATAAATATCTCAAAACCAGCCCTATGTGTGTTAAAATTTTTGGTAATTGTCTAGAAAGTGGGGCCAACTCCAATTTTGACTAAATGGGGGAATCTTTTTTTCACTAGGTATATTCTTCCTTCTTTTTGCACACAATTCTTGATTTAAAGCTAAGTGATCCACAATATTTGATTTTCACCTTTTAAAAACTTATTTTTCTAAGTATTTTACATTATTTTTGCATTAAATTGCATATCTTTACTTTGAATCATCTTAATACCAGTGTGCCATGAAGCCCTATGTGTATGTATGGTTGCGGCATTATTAAAGTAAAGCAATGCAATTTAATGCAAAAATAATGTAAGAAACATAGGAAAATCGGGTTTAAAAAGGTGAAAATTAAATATTGTGTGACACTTTAGCTTTAAATCAAGAATTGTGTGCAAAAAGAAGGGAAATATAGTTTAAATGAGATTAGATAGATAGAGATAAGATAGTTTGGTTTACCACTTTGATAATGTTTAATATGGCTTTATGGCATATAATACCATATGCTAAATAACATCTTCCACTAATGTGGCAATTTCAATGGTATAATGATCTTAAGCATGCTGCAAATGTTATAAGAGATTTCTTTCGAGCAACTTATCATTTTAGCATGGTTGGCTTAAGGTATCAAATTTAATCCAATAGAACATTTATGGGAACAGTTGGAGCTATACTTCACTTTAATTTGAGAAATATACATAAAGAAAAAAATTATTACATTGATTTAAAAAGTCAGTAACCGTAGTTACTTACTAGGTATTTACTTTCAATATAGTGCCCAAAGTATAGTTCCTATAGAAAGTTTAATTTTTTCATTGAATAATAAGACAATTTAGTAAAAATTATTTATTTATTTATTGAAAAACTTTACAAACACCAGAGTTGGGTCGAATACTGAAATTTGGTATTCGAATATGAATACCGTCAAAAAAAGTATTCGAATACTGAATATTTTCGAATACCTACAAAAAGATGTATTCAAATACTCGGTATTCATGAATACCATAATTGGGTATTCATGAATACTGAAGACCTAAAAATCACCTCCATTCTCTTGAAAAAGCGACTCATTCTTATTTTTCTACGTTTTTTCATAACAAAAATGCAGTGGCGTACCTTGTTCTTGCTTAAAAACTAATCATTCCAAGCATACAAGACGTCTTCCAAATTTTCCAAAAATAACTTTTCTTTTTTTACTATTGACTTTACTTTTGGAATGGGGATACATGTACATACTATCTACGATTTACCAGATAGTCATGATTTAAAGTGAAAAAATAAAGTTTATTTTACACTTCCGTTTTGTGTAAAATGGAGATAAATATATATTAGCCTAACCTAATACGTAGAAAACATAGTTTGCAATGTCACTCTTTATATGTTGTACCAAGTTACTTGTTTTTTAATATCAAGACCCCAAAGAAGCTAAAATAATTAATTTAGATATATTTTTGTTTGCAAAAATAATGTATATCTGTTCAAAATTACTTACCTATTAGGACCATAGAAACAACAGATCAAGATTTAAAAACATATTGAATTACATTTTTTTTTTTGAATTTGTAAAACTAACTTCCTAAACTGTTAGTTTGCAAAGGATGACATATATGACTTATATCAAATTTTACCCCGTCGTCGGCAAAATCACCGCGAACATGTTTTAACCCGCTTAAGATGCATAAAAAGTAACGTAATAATCATAAAATAAGCAAACAGTATTTAAATTCAGGATTTGAATACCAGAATATATGTATTTTAATATTAGTATTCGAATACCAGTACTCGAATACCAGTATTCGAATATCGGTAACCGAATACCAGAATATTCAAAAACGATATTCAGAATAAAGAATACCGAATACTGACCAAAAAGTATTCCGTTGAATGCCGAATACCAAACACATAAATCTATTCGAATACTGCACAAATGTATTCTGATTAGTATTCAGAATACCGAGTATTCGAATACTACCCAACTATGAAAAACACTATATACAATAGTAATTACATGTAAAGTAGAATTACACATATTGATGAATGCAAAGTATTTATTTGTAAATATAATTTTGTGACAAATTCTTGCTTTTCCTATTTTAAATTAAATAATTTTTAATAATTTTATTTAATTTATTTACTATTCACTCTATTGTTGTTCTATATTGATTTGCTGATTTAATTATAAAATGGTTTTTAAGTAGGTACCAGCCAAAAGTCGCCCAAAAAGACTATGACTTTCATCCTGTTTCCAGGGTATGACAAATTAGGCCATTTTTTTTTTTTTTATTATGAGAAAAAATAAAATAGGATCTCTTAAAAGGCTTTAAAAGGTGTATATCTCAAGAGATAATAAAAATCTGATTATGGACTCTAAATCCAGATAATTAACTCAACAAACCCATATTTTTATTTATTTTATACCAATAAAAAAATTAAAAGTTAAGGGTGTTTAAATTTATAACTTAACACCAGGTACAATTAAATAGTTAAGAGTAAAATGTTATAGAGCTGTAAATTCCCTAATCTCCAATACTTATAATAATAAATAAAAAGCTACTGTCAAACCACTACTTTTAAAAGATTATTGCCAATATATTTTACCCTTGAAAACATCTGGGATGCCATAAATAGACCCAAATTTAGCAGGTACAAGTTGTCCATCAAAGTTATATTTATTGACAGATTTGGCCCATTCTATAAATTAATATACGGGGTGATGCATCGCCAGGCGGGACATAGGAAATCCCATGTAATTTTTAATGGGGTCAATTATTGACACCCCTAATTATTTTAGAGAAAAATTCTATTGAAGTTTATTGAAGAGCATGCCAATCTATGTGCATGGTAAAAACTTTAGATTTTTCGGTTAACCCGTTTGCTAGTTAGATGCTAATATATTTTTAAAAATTGTTACATTATTATCGCCTCATATTTATGAACAACAATAAAAATACCAGTTAGCGTGACATAACTTTGTCATTTTGAAATTTAGTGCTTTATTATTATCAAGAAACTTCTCAATGTGAATTTCCATATTTAGGGCTGGCAGTATTTTAAACGATTTTATTTACTTTAAAGTTAAAAAAGGTTATAAGTTATCTTCCTGTAGTGCATTGCATCAGGTTTTCTACTTTTAGTAACTAACCAGAACTAACTGTTATAACTGGAACTTCTCTCGTAAGTGTAGACAGCCAAAATGGCACTGATATTTTTAATGTCAGGCGAATCTTAAATATTTTTACATAAAGTCAGGCAAACGGAAATAGACGAATCGGGAAATCACTGGTAAATTTACTTGTGACTTTGTTTATTATTGCCATTGAAACCATGTATATATGTCACAGTCAAATGGTAATTTTAAGAAAATAGTTTCTGTCTAAGCAATTGCTTTCTCCCTGGGAAAATGACTTAATGAAAATAATTTCTAGTTAAAAGCCATTTACCTAGGAAAATGCCATTTGCTGTGGTTCTTGTTTGGCAAATGGCTGTGATATAATTGATAAACATATTAGACGTACAGTCTGTTTGCTGCAGACTAACCTAACCTTATTTATACAATTATTTAATACACTACTCAAAAATCATCGCATATGCTTGATATCTTTCATAAGCTTTAATACAAAAATGCTTTGATTTAAATGGCCAAATCTCTTTAATAATTAAGTTATTAAGACAATTAAAAAAGAAAATATTAAGAAAACGAGAAGCAATAACTTTATATTAACCGTTGTTTTTTACTGTTAGCAATAAATCCTACGGGGTGATAAAAAAATTGAAAAAATGAATAATTTTTAATCGCCCTATATAATGTGCTGTTAAAAGGGAGAAATCTCATTTGTTAATAATTTATACCCTTACCCATTTCTGATATTTTATAATCACAAATTTGACTACTCCCTTTCAACAGCTTATCATACAGGGCGATTCAAAATTAATCGAGCATATGCGATAATTCTTTGAGTAGTGTATTTTGAACAACAAACATTATAATTATTTTACATCGTTTGTTTAGATTGTATGTTTATATTTTGTTATTTTTAGAATTAGTTTTACCTCTTTTATAATAAATATTCATTAAAAAAATTGGAGCGAATACTTTTATTACAAATATTTCTATTTTCATTTGTCTACAAATTGCTTAGGCAAATAGGATCAAATGCTAATTGGCTAGTCAAACAGAATTTGCCTAGGCAATTAGCATTTAAGAATAAAAAACACCATTTGCCCAAGCAAATAGCATTTCCCTAGACAAAAGCCATTTACCTAAAACTGCCATTTGCCTACGACATATATACATGTTTTTTACAACCCATTTTGTCCACAACACACATTTTAAAGGAAGTCAAAGGACTGGCAGGAGCAGCTGCAGTGAGCAGGAAAGTAGGCAGAGTCAGTGGCTGCATGTTAAGGTCGCATTATAATAGCTGAAAAGTACCGAAAATCGTAAAACAGCCAAATATTTGTAAGGTTTTAATTATTGGACAAGTTCAAATACACTCTAGAAAGTTGGGCAATATAAACAATAGAAAGGGCCAAAAGTTTAATGATTTTTAATGAACTGCAATTAATAAGCCATATCTTGGTTTTGTTTCCTGTAGGTGTATTGCTATAAGCTATAAATTATATTAGATGTAAAATTAATTGTTGTATTTTTTTCTCTATTTTATTTTATGTTATTTGTCACTGTCATTTGAATTTAAAATATAAATATTTTTATTGCTAAACCAAAAAATTGCTTCTTCTTGTTTGTTCTTTTTGTATGTATGTATGTATATTTATAACTATGGACTTTTTTTTGTGTTGTGTTTTTTTCTGTATTCCTTTTTAAAAATGATACTTTGACATTTTTTAAATAATAATTTGACATTTTTTAAAGGTTTTTTTTAAGTGACAGTTACAGAGTCAGTGTTGTTTTGTAGCTTTATTTTAGTATACCTTATTTTAATTGTTTGTACATTGTTCATGGTTCTATCTTTTATACTGACGGTTTTAAAATTTGTTGTTTGCTTTTTTATGTAGATGTTTGTTATATATTTTTTTTGCATTTAATGACAATTATTTAATCTACCTTAGTTATTTAGATGTGTATATATATATATATATATATATATATATATATATATATATATATATATATATATATATATATATATATAATTTTATTTTCTTAAATGTATATATTTTTTTATCGCTTTGTCAATGAGAATTTTGTTCTTTGGACAATAAAGCATATTTTGAGTTGAGTTATTGTTGTGACATTTAAGGAATGCATAAATACTTAACAAAATTTAAAAAAATTCAAAGTTTCCCATCCTTACACTAAGAAGATAGTTTCGAGGGGTTTTTTTCAAATATATTTAATCTGCTTCTCATCTGAGGTCCCTTGTATATTTACATGTAATTTATTCGCAAATTATATTTGTAAATTCTTAGCCATACATGAAGGCCTAATTTAAAGTAATACAGTACATCTACATTTTGCAAAATCTCATTCATACCTAGTGTACTTTTTTCAAATCATCTGTTACATAAACATTAGATTTAAATAAAATTATTTAAGTATCTGTTAAAGTCTGTTTTTTTCAAAATTCCCTACAAATGTTTTATTTTGAACTCAAAACTCATCCTAATTATTGTGCAAATATCTTATATATGAATTAAAAAGGTAGAGAAAAGTGACCAAATATGGAATAGTATCCCTAATATGGAATACCGTCATTTCTCTTAATTGGAAACTCACACACGCAGTTAGAGGGGTTTGTCTCTTTTTTTTAATGCCCATTCGCGAGTAGAAGTGGTAACATGCCAGTAGAGCAAGCCTTTTCGTCGCTGTAGCAATGTTTTGTTTTATCGCTTTCTCATAACTTTTAGGGTTTTTAAAAATACTCTTATACTAAATTAAAGAAGAGGGACCCCTAAATATTAATATTAAAGGCTCAAATCTTTACGATATTTTATTTTTGTCACCCTAAACAATATTTTCGATATATAAAAAAAAATAAAAAAATCGATCTTTTGGCCCTGTTATAGTGTTCCATATTTGGGGTACCTATTCCATATTTGGTTACCCTCATCATTTTTAGTTTTTTTAAAAAGTCTTGATCAAAATTAATCAATGCAACTAAAAATTTTTACAACATAGAGGACAAATATATGATTGTTAATAATTACTACAAAAAGATTTTTATTTATAATTTTTATGGAAATTATGTGTAATTTTTTATTTTTTGTTTTGTCTTTTCACATTTTTTTAAACTTTTTATGTACCTACAAAGGTTTTAACTAAATTAATTTTTTAAAACAGCTTCTTTTCAAACCTGTGTGCTTTAGGAATGTAGGAACTAGGATTAAAATAAAACAAGTTTAGGCTTAGTTTTGTGAATTATTTTTATAAAAATATTCTTAGGATAAGTTATTTTGTATTTATTAAAGGATTTAAATCCCTACCCATTGACGCCATTCATTCATCTTTGTATTTACAATTTTTTATTGAATAAAGAGATTTCTGACTTTGACTTTGAATTTTAGGACAGTTCGCTCTAAACCACCCTAATGTCTTAAATTACCCCAATACAGAAAATCCAAAACCATTAAAGTCCCAAAAGCAACAAGACGAAAAACTTTGTATTTACAATTTTTTATTGAATAAAGAGATTTTTGACTTTGACTTTGAATTTTAGGACAGTTCGCTCTAAACCACCCCAATGTCTAAAATGACCCCAATACAGAAAATTCAAAACCACTCCAGTCCCAAAAAGCAACAAGACGAAAAAGTAACCCCAGATAGCACTACACAGGCTGAAAAGCAAGTGTTTGACTTTGATAAAGGACAGGATGTTTTGGCGAAACAAAAGACGGCAGGTGAGTCAGGGTTTAAGAAAATCAGTAATTTAGATCATATTTTATTTCAATAATATTTAATTAAATCCACTACTTCTCTCAAAATTACATTACTAATGTCAGCTCCAACTTTTAACAAACTTTAAGTAGAAAATGTATATTTTTTAGTTTTCTATTTTCCCAATATGCTTTCTTACCTTAAAAATGCATTATTTCCGTAGGTAGGAGGCGTTGCTAAGAAATGTACTTTTCCGGCCTTGGCCGGGAATATTTTTTCCGGATGCTCACATTCAACAATACATGACAATGTGATACCATAGTGACATATTTTACTCAGATCAAATAATTATTATTTAATAAACTAAAAAAATTAAATAATTTTTTTGATCAGAGAAAAAGTAGTATTTGCAACTCATAGGAAAAGAATATTTTTGGACTCTTGGTGGTTGTAGCACTCAGCTAAAGTCTCGTCCAGAAAACTCCACCATTATCCAGAAATAAATAGCTTTTCCTACATGTTACACCATATACTATTCCTAAATTATGTTTTATAAATTGTTTAGTGTTTAATATTTAAGGTAAAATAAGTTTGTTTCTTACGACTTTAAAAACAAGGAGGTTCTCAATTCGCCGCGTATTTTTTTCTACGCGCTTACTCCGGCGTTTGTGCATCGATTTTCTTTTTTCATTTGAAAGATTGCACTTTCGCGGTGGTCCCATAAAAAAAAAACAAAGTCAGGATCGCGAGAAAAAAGGTAATATTGTTTTCTCTCTGCCATACGTTGTTCGTGCGACAAAGCTGTACTTGTACTATTGGTGTAACATTAAACAAATATTATAATAGTACGGGAGCAGTTTACAAATTGCTTTACATCCTTTAACAAAATTTACTCTTTTCACCGAACTGAAAGAGATGCTACAGCAAAAAGCACAGAGACGTCTAATTTGATTGTTTAACTTTGAGGGGGTCATGGTTAGTTCTGGCTAGTTAAATCTTTTTTTTAATTCGTTTTATTAAAAAAGATTTAAAAACCAGAACTAACCATGACCCTTTAATGTGACAGTTTTGTATGACCGTCTGTAATGTTTCAAACCAATCAAATTACACGTCATTGTGCTTTTTAATGTAGTCTTTGAAAGAGGTACTGATAGTGTTTTTAGTGTATCTATGTTTACCTGTTTAATATTAATAATAATAAATTTAAAAGCAAAAAATAAACTAAAAAGCAAAAATAAACTAAAAAGCGAAAAATAAACACTTTTAAAAAAATTAAACCGACATTAAAAAAAATAAATAAAATTCAGTAAAGAGTTAAAAATAATAAATAAATAAAAGAAAAGAAGCTGGGTAATAACATATGCGCTAAACTACTAAATGTCAATAATCAAATGAGCAAAAATTTTTAGTGAGTTTTATTTATTTTTTTGATGTCAGTTTAATTTTATTTTTTAAGTGTTTATTTTGTTCAAGTTAACCTCCCTCTATTCATTATATGTTTTAGATATTATTTTGGTACAATAGTGGAAGTAAATATCACTAGCGAACAGTGCTTGGTAAAATATGGAGATAACACACAACACTGGTCTAGTTTTAAGGATTTAACAAAACTAAGCACAGGTAATATTTCTCATACTTAAAGCATCAAATTGAAGAAAATTTCTGGTCTCCCAATTTAATATTACTTTAGTTAGGCTAATTAATCTCACTAGTTTTAAAATGATGGTAGTTATGTTTATATAGTAGGGAGCTCACGATTCTAAATGGGGATTTACTCGAGCATTATAGAGATCTTTTGGGTTGCAAAGCTTAGGTGATATGAAGAAAAATTCTATATCGGGTGACAATGAAATTACTATCCAGCAATTTATTTTCTTCAGTGCAACCGTACAGTTTTCTAATTTAGGGACATTATATTGTATCACCGGATGCCCATTTTAGATATAATTGCATCTGTGTATTACTTCCGTTTTAACCGGAAGTTTTATAAACTTGGATATTTTAAATGGAACACCCTGTATATTTTTAGGATTTGAATTCTACAGGTCATTCCTGATATAAAACCTTTAATATTTCCATAACCTAACTCTTATGGTTTTGGAGAAAATGGCGTTTGAAAATGTCCAAACTACAGCACAATATGCAGTTTTATGGGAAAACAAATGAACATCACAAAAATTAAAAATGCTTAAAATAGTTCTTTTAAATGACTCTACCTTTAGAGATCATTATAATAACACTTCCTGTTTAACCGGAAATGCTGTAAAATTTGAACTTCTAAGGATGATAGCCCTGGTAATTTTAATGGAACACCCTATATATTTTTTAAGATTTAAATTCTTTAAGCTATTCCTGATATAAAACCTAAAATACACCCATAACCTATCTTCTTTAGTTTTAGAGAAACAGCGTTTGAAAAGGTCCGAACGACCTCACAACAAAAAGTTTCATGAATATTGTGTCGTCGTCTGAACCTTTTCAAATGCCGTTTTCTCTAAAACTAAAAAGATAGGTTATGGGTTTAATATAGGTTTTATATCAGGAATAGCTTAAAGAATTTAAATCTTAAAACATATAAATTTAGGGTGTTCCATTAAAATTACCAGGGTTATCATACTTAGAAATTTAAATTTTACAGCACTTCCGGTTAAACAGGAAGTAGTATTATAATGGTCTCTAAAGGAAGAGTCTTCTAAAAAACTATTTTAAGCATTTTCAATTTTTGTGATGTTCATTTGTTTTCCCATAAAACTGCATTTTGTGCTGTCGTTTGGAAATTTTCAAACGCCATTTTCTCCAAAACCAAAAGAGTTAGGTTATGGAAATATTTAGGATTTTATATCAGGAATGACCTGTAGAATTCAAATCCTAAAAAATATATAGGGTGTTCCATTAAAAATATCAAAGTTTATATCACTTCCGGTTAAGCCGGAGTAATACACAGATGCTATTATAGTCTAAATTGGCATCTGGTGATACAATATACCGTTTCAAAATTTGAAAACTATGCAGTAATATAGCTAGAGTAAATCCCAAAATCCTCCTCTTGAGCTCCCTATCAATAGCTTTCTTATTCCTTTTAACTTGATAGTAGGACATAACACGTTTATGGAAGAATTAGTATGCTATGGATAGCATGGAGCTGAAGCTAAATGAAAAGACTTTCTTTTATTTTAGGTTTGGAACAGGAAGATTTACTTTGTGTGATTTGCAAAAAATCATCACCTAAGAACGAGAAAGTAATAAGTGTGTGCGATAGGTGTGGAAGAGGTTATCACAAAAAATGTCATCAGCCTGAAATACCTAGTCAAAAAGATGGTAACGTTTCTCAATCAGCTAATAAAGATGTGTCCACATTTAATTCATTCTTAAAGCGATGCCGCCAAGTACACAAAAAATGACAAAGTAAAGAAACCCTTTTGTATACAATGATTTATTGCAGCAAAAATATTCAACCCGACAAGTTTCTAGTTCTAGTACCATGTCACGTGCCACCGGTTTTTAGTATGACAGAGGCGAAATAAGAGAATTATTTTTTATTACTTACTTAAAAGTTCTTTATTGACATAAGCAAAAATTACATAACATCAAATGGCTATTGACCGAGGTTCATCAGCCTAATGTTATTAACAATTTGTTATTTATTATTTTTCTAAAAATATGTAATCAGGCTTCTTTCCGAGTCTATGTGCATTTGAAAAGGTTTGTTTACTTCATCATTTTTTGTGTACTTTGTAAATAAAAAAATAAATAAATTGCTTTCAGAATGAATTAAATGTGGACCAATCTATACCATCATCAGATACGCTGTGGTTTTCTTTATATCAATTAAAATATATTTTTTAGATACTGCATGGATGTGTAAAAGATGTACAGATAGTGATCCAAATAGACTGAGAAAAAGTGAATCGAAACCTCCCTTTAGAAGGGACTCAAGGAACTCTACAGGTTCCAGTACTCAGGAAACAATGCCTTCATCTACTACTCCTAAAGTATTACCTTATGAGGTATGTAAGTTTAAATTAGTCATGGTAAAATTGAAAATATATATTTTAATTCAAAAAAACACCACATGATCAATTTTTAATAGTTCTGGAAATATGGCCATTCTCAGGAGTTTGATAGTAAACTTGTATTTTTTAAATGAAACAGCCTTTATATTGTATCACCATTGGAAAGGTATTTTAAAGAGCTTTAAGCATCACTAATACATATTTGACATGTCTATCTCTAATAGTTTTGGGAATATGGTCATCCAAATCTGATAATAGTGTGAAATTTCCAATATATCTACAGCTCTTAGCTTAGTGTCGTAGGTAAAATGGAAATTACATCTACTGTTATTTAGACTTAAGCTTGTCACACACATCCTACTTTCTAATCAGACGATCAGACAATTGTCTGAAGGTTGACTGATTTATGATATCTTAAAACGTGACGGCCGATCCGATATCGGAACAGATGTATGCGTCGCGGTCATTAAAGCCGTTTTTTCGTGTTAACACGGTTCAAACCATTTTAAAAACATTTGAATACCCACCTTTATTCAACTCACATATTTATAATATCATTTCAAATGCAGTTTGAACCACTCCAATGAATACGATTAACACGAAAAAATTGCTAAAAATTTATAATCAGTCGACTTTCTAAAAATCGTGTGTGATAGTAGGATAAGAAAGTAGGCCATATTTTCAAAACTATGAGAGGTAGACATTATGTGTGGTATTTTTGAAATACTTTTTAATGATGATTCAATATACTGATTGTAAGTTTCATTTAAGGTAGTATTACCAGTGTAAGAATTAATGTTCAGAAATTTATGAAATTTAGCATACTGATACTTTATAATAAAAATATCAACCAGTTAAATTTTTAAAGGTCTACAAAACACTGAAAAAAGTTATAAATATTGTAAAATAATTGCTTTTAACATTGATCCTTATGGGAAATCGCAGATTTTATTTTACTTCAAAAAACCGATGTTCAGATTTTAATAAAAGTTGTATCAACGGAAGAAAAACAATCCTGAACGTTTTGGCTAATTGAAATCGGAGCTTTAGAGCTTGTGATAGGAGTATTAAAATTAATAAATTATTGAGGGAAATTTGCTGTGTGACTGACATGATGTGGCAACGACGCCGAGAGGTTACGATGCTGGAAAAAGTTCATCCAATACATTATATGGGGACATAAAATTGATGCCAGTCTAATATGTTTTTGGTTACAAGATCCCATGAGGAATAATAAATATCCGCAATAATTAAAAAACATGTTTTTTTTCGAGTGGTTAAAGATGCTCGTGCAGTAGATTTTTTCGTATGATTTCTATTGTTTTTACGCAGCGTTGCCAAATATAAATACCACGGTAGTCAAATTACCTTAAGCACTCATTTGACTCTTGTGGTATCGGTAGAACTACCTTAAAAAATGCCAGTTTACTATCAAACTTCTGATGGTGGCCATATTTCCGAAACTTTGTAAAATTGGATATATAACATGTAGACTTTTGTTAAATGTTTTTGAAAGATATTTCGAATGGTTTTTTATTTATTTTAATTTATAACTGAAAAACATGGTTTTGAAGAAATCTTAAAAAATCACCGAAACTTTAATAGTACATTACATAACAAGTGTCGAAAGTGATATATTTCACACAAGTGGGAATGTTGACGCACGAGGCGATAGCCGAGTTCGAGAATATTTTTCCTACGACCAAAAAATATTTATATACCAAAAATCCTAAGTTAGTTTTTTTATATCATTAATTTAAACACAGATAAGATCATCTGACAAAAGCTTAGACTTAAATCAATGACAATGTCATAAAATCCAAATAAAGAAATTACCTTTAAATGCATGTAAAAGCATGTAAATATTTAGTATTTTTATTTTAGTTTCCTTACAAAAGTGTATGCTCTGTAATTTCTTTAATTAAGTTTTTCAAATTGCATAAAAACACCTTATTACTAAACAAAGCTTACAGTCCCAAATGGATTAAATTAAATTTCAACTCTAATTTAATGCCAATTTCATTTTTATTTTACCAGATATTAACGTTTTTCTAACAAGGTATGATTTATTTAGAAAAAAAAGCGCCTGGCATTTTGTGGTTAGGTTAGAATTTAACAAATCGAGATCCCTACTTTGGTATTCGAAGCTTTAGACACTTCCCTTGTTTAATGGGTTGCCTATTATTATTAAAATAATTTTCTATATAATAATGTCTATAACTAAACTAATAAACCCCTAAAAATAAAATTAAAATGAATATAATTTGAAAAAAGATAATATGTGTTAGCACTGGTAAGTCAAAACCTTTAGTTTCTTAAAAATATACTGTAAATATCTTTTAAACGGAAATTAAGCATCTGTCATTATGTACTTTTCAACTCTAGTGTTGAAAAGTAGATTTCAACACGCGTGTGATATTATTCGTTTTCTAAAGGATCAATGAGTGCATTTTATGTCATTTTCATATGTGGTCGTGGAAAAATAATATTACTAACGTATTTGATAAGTTTCTTTTGTTTTAGTTAAGCTCACTAAACTGGGATACATATCACAGAGTAAACACGGAACAAATTTACTGCTATTGCGGCGGAAACGGTGAATGGTATAAACAGATGTTGCAGTGCGGGCGCTGCAAGCAATGGTTTCATGAAAAGTGCATAGATTATCTTCAGTTTCCTTTGTATTGCGGAGACAGGTAAGAATTATACAGGGTGTATCACAACTTATCCGACAAACTTTAAGGGATAATGGCTAATTCTACAATAAAAAATATAAAAAAACTTCATATAAATAATGTCTTTATCGTCTTAGTTTTTATTTATTTATTTATAACAAACCCAACAGGCAACCATTAACAGGGCTACAAATATAAACTATATAAAATTAAATAAAACAATTAAGGAAATAATTTCAAAGCAAAAATAGAAACTTAACATAACTTTAAGACTAAAATCTCATACCTAAAGATGCATAATCGAACAAATAATCTTTAATTCATAGAAAAAATCACAGTGATATGCAATGCCATTGTATAAGGAGCACATTCTTTAAGTTGGTGACATATAAAATGCATTAGTACTGGGCGATGGCAAATAAAATATGTACTGTTCCTACTTGCGATCCACGGGATCGCGAAATTAATTTCACCTAACAGAGACGGACAGACGATGGCCCCATTAATTAACTTATATAAAAATACCGTGCTATTAAGATTTCTTCTTTTCTCTAAACTTTCCATACTGAATCTTCGTCGCAAAAGGCCATCTTCTATTCCCCTCTGAGGGTAAGTGCCTTCTTTTAAAACTAAATATTTCAAAAGTTTCTTTGGACTCGTTCCACTGCTCTCACATATTTATCATAATATGGTGACCAAACTACCGATGCATATTCAAGTTTTGTTCTAACCAATGAAAAATAAAGTCTTTTTAAAGCATCAATATTATTAAAAGATTGACAATTTCTGAAAATTAAGCCCAACATTTGTAAAGATTCCGAGACAATCTTATTAAAGTGCAACTCAAAACATAATTTTGAATCTAATACAATCCCCAAGTCTCTTGTATTACTTACTCTGGTCAATTTAGTTTCACCAATATAATAATTGTAATAAGCTGCATTTTTCTTTTAGTGAAAGTCATAACTGAGCACTTTCCAGCATTAAGAAGAAGAAATTTATTCCTACACCATGCCTGCATAGCACTTATTCTTTCTTGCAATCTATCACAGTCTTCCGTGGTCTCAATTCGAGTATACAGCTTTAGGTCATCTGCAAATATTTGATGTTCTACATTAGAAATGTCATTTGTAAATATGAGAAATAATAGGGGCCCCAAGGTGGACCCCTGAGCTACCCCTGATGAAGCTGTAAAACATTCTGACCTAAAACCATTGTACTGTACATACTGAGATCTATTCTCTAGGTATCTTCTAACAAATAAAACAAATTTCTTTAAATCATTTTGAACTACAGGGTAGTAAGTTTTTTTTTTAATTCTGTTTTTTATTATTACTTTTATACCAATTGAGATATTTTTAAAAAATTCGGGGGACGCCTTCTATGCAGCAATAGACATTTTTTGGCATACAAGAAAAAAATTATTACTAGTGTCGTCCATGAGGGGTTTAAGGTAAAGATTTTCTAATAAAAAAATGGTACGCCACTGCATTTTTTGACTTAAATCAAATTTGTAAAATTCCCATTAGGTTTGGAACAAATTTAATTTTTTTACTTATTACCATTACGCGGAACGGCTTATTGTATGGATAATATCAAATTCTACAGTCAAAAATTACCTTTGATATTGTATTCTTTAAGTAGATAGGGATTTGACCGTGCCGAAAAATGGTTTTTATTTATTTACGCGAAAACCGTGCGTCAAATAAAAAAGTCAAAAGATCAAATTTATTCCAAACTTAATGGGTCTTTTAATAATTATTTTTATTAAAAAAAATCAGTGGCGTACCATTTTTTATTAAAAAATATTTATCCTAAACCTCTCATGGGCGACACTGGTAATACTTATTTCTTTTCTTGTATGCCAAAAATGTGTTTCCTAACCTCAGTATGAAATTTTCGGGTTGATTTCTTATGTCTTTTTATGGAAAAAAGTTCCTATAAACATTCGTCCGGACTTGCTCTATTTTTTAGATACAGATTAGTTAATGTTTTTAAAAAGTCTGTATTTTTAAAATATCATAAAAATCTTTTAATCTATTTAGGCGAATTTGGTACACTTATTTAATGTAATAAAGCGCTTGTAAAACTTTACCTAGATTAAGATTATTGAACCCAGTAGTGTCTCACTGGGCACCACCGCCAATATTATTGAGAGAAAAAGTACACCACCGACTTTTCAGCAAGTTTTTATTTTTTTTCCAATAACTCAATTACCAATTTAACTTTTTATTTTATTTTATCTAGCTTCTAGTTAAAAAAAAACCGCGAGAGGTAATTTTAAAAGTGTCCATAAAAGGTTTAAAATGAGATCCAGGGATAATAAGAAATAAACACTTTAGTAAAGAATGGAAATGAAGTTTTCTGATAAAATTATCTACTGCTTATTTATTTTAAGGAATATAATGTTTTATTTTTGTTTTTATCTTATGTGGCCTATGGGTATTTTTAAAGAAATTTAGGTGGCTTTATTTTTTCAAAAATACAGAGAAAATATAAGAAACTAAAATGTTGCATGTTTAATTTCTTACTCGGGAAAAAATATAAAAACTTCAAAAAAATCAGGGGTGTACTTTTTTCTTAATCATATTGGCTATAGCACTCACTGAGACGCCACTGGACCCAATAATCTTAATCTGGGTAGGGCTTTAGAACTGCTTTATTACATTAAATAAGCTTACTGAATTTCATCTAAATGGGCTAGAGTTTTTAAGATATTAAAAAGAACATTTTTAAAAACTTTAACGTAATGTCTCTCAGAAATGAAGCAAGACCGGATATATGTCTATAGGAACTTTTTTCATATAAAGACAAAAGAAATCGCCCCCTTAAGTTTCGTACCATAGTTAGAAAATACCCTGTATTATCTTTGTTTTTGGACATTTAAGAGAATATTTCCTGCTTTTCATTGTATTTACCAGAACTTTTTCCCAGACACACAAGTTGGATGTGGATCTTTTTTGAGGACCCTCTATAATTTTTTATATTTTTAAATTTTGCTCTTAAAATACTCGCATATACCTGTAAAAAAATATAATTTTAAAATATAACACCGTTTTTGTATCAGAGACCAAGATGACCTGCGCCACCCTGTATATTTTTATAACTGTTGACTTCTGTGGCTTTAGTAAGTTAAGTGTTTAATATTCTATTTTTTTTTTCAGATTTTATGTATTTGTTTGTGCAATATGCAACCATGGCAAAGAATTCATCAGAAGACTGGAAATGAAATGGGTCGATTTGGTTCATTTAATGCTCTTCAATTTGACAGTTCACCATTGCAAAAAGTATTATGATTTGGACACCGTTGTGATACCTTATATTAGTGATAACTGGCATGCTTTACAGCTAGCACCAAAGGTAAATAATTACCAACCGAATTTCACGTGGGCAAGTATAAAATACCTTAAAATACTGAAATTTTGGGCGTTTTCCCATTATTCTGCACTAATTAGGGACATAAAATTAACACTGCATAATTATTTTGCTATAATCATTTATTAAAAAACATTTTTTTTTTAATTTTTCAAATCAAGAGGGACCTCCCTTGGAATATTGTTCTCATATCTGGGGCATGGCGTCCTCCACAACCCTAAGCATTCTTGATTCCATTCAAAGAAGATCTATTCGGCTCATTAATGATCCTTCACTTACAGAAAGGCTTCCCTCTCTTGTCCATCGTCGGGCTGTGGGGGATTTATCGCTGTTTTATAGGTACTTCCATAGCTTCTGCTCTGAAGAATTGCCCAGTATAATTTCTCCACTCACGGTTCCCAACACAGAAACTCGTGGTGCCACGCATATGCATCCCTATATGGTTCAACTGGACAGTCCCTGAACTTCCCACTTTGTTCGTTTTTTTATCCCTAGAGTTTGTAGAATGTGGAACCTGCTGCCCGCGGAAGTGTTTCCTCCCCCAATCTTCAAGTATTTAAGTCCCGTGTCAACAAACTCCCTCTTACCTTTCTTAAGACACCCACGGTACGTTAGTATTTAGGCTTTTAGCCTTCGTGGATTGTCCAAGAGGAAGTTGCCGCGAGAAACAAAGTTAGGCAAGCGCGCACGACAACTTCCGGAATTAGTTTCGGTTTCGGCCAAAGTTTCGGTCAGTTTTGGTCAGAAACCGAAACTACCACTAAACAATTTTTTGACCGAAACCGACTTTTCGGTCGGATAGTAAATATGCATTGAATGATGAACATGTGAAGCAGCCGGTAAACGATCAAATTTTTTGTCAAACACATTTGTCAAGTATGAAAATTTGTATTGGACAACAATCGAGATACATTAAAGCACCGGAACCGGTAAATAAAACTCTCACCCAAAACAAGCTCGCTAATGTGACAGTTTTGCATGATCGTCTGTGGCGCTTCCAATCAATCAAATTGCCGGTACCGGTGCTTTTTACTGTAGTCTTAGCAATCGCAGACGTATAATCAAGTTTTGTCAAAACTTCCGTTTATTTGCTAAAACTTGTCCACCCGTGTAACTTGGGCATGTTGCTGGTACTATCGCCTATATACCTTTTCACTTAGCTGAACCGGTTTGTTTACGGGAAAGAAGTTTTACTTATACTGTATTTTTGTTGTGTTTTTGTTTTTTATCATTTTGTTTATTCTTATCTTTATAGATGGCCAATGTAACAAAAAGCTGAACGTCGAGATAACATACTTTCCATACTAACAAATAATAGAAACCGCTTCAAATGCGGCAGAGAAATCAAGAAACGCACCACCATATGGGGCCTAAGGGTGAGGTTGCCCCCACCTGCTCCCTGCGTTACTTTACCTCCCCCAATAGAAGAATTACAGAAGGGGAGTTAAGAGAGTTATGGCACGGCAATAGGTAAGATTTGTGTTATTTCTTACTGGCTAAATTAAATAAGTAGTGTAGCAGAACATTTGAAAAGTTATCCTGCATATTACTTCAGCTCCGCCATATCGAAAGAATAGCGCGGTTACTCAATTTTGCCTTAAGAAGCCAGAGCTGTTGGATGTATAAGGTGGAAGGAATGTTTCTGCTGATCGTAGCAATAATTTTAATGAAATCAATACAAAAATGATGTGGTTTATTGTAGGGCTGGCAAAACACCGGCTCTTTGTGTAGTGGGGCTGGATTTTTGTATTAGCTTTTTGTATTTTTGAAGGATTTTTGTGTTTCTCTGAATTTTTGACCGTCCTCACCTTAAATTTCAATATCAAATCCGCAAATTAGCAAATTGGCGGCAGGCAAAAAATTTCTTTTGGAATGATCTACTGATTTCAACAAAATTACCTGCTGTTACGAATAAAAGACACTGAACTGTATTCTAAAATCATTGTTTGAAACTTCTGTATTAAACACTATTCCAGCATAAAGTAAGTGGTGGCAAACTGTCAAATCTAAATTTAATTATTTAATAAAAAAGATAATAATTTAATTAAAATGACAGATTTTTTTTTACATCTCCATAGTTGTCCTGCAACATTTCCTTTTTTGTAGACAATATTTAATACTTATAGATTTGTCTGGAATGACTTAAAAACAGGTTTTATCCAGAGGAGTTCCCAAACTTATAAAATTATTGGGTATTATCATTATCTATGTTACTATAGTACTGTTTTCTTTTATGTTTATAATAAATTATGTATTTCCGTTAAAAATAGTTTTTTTTTACTGGACTTTTGTATGGATTTTTGTGTGATGGCTTTTTGTTTAAAATTATAGTGTTTTTTTTCCACAAAAAGCCAGTGGCTTTTTATTTTACCAACCCTGGTTTATCGTGAACATTTAAAGTATCTCCTGGGTGGTCCTTAAGTAATGGGCCAATATTCAACTGGATAATTATGAAGTTAAAATATTGCAATTAAGCTAAACTTGCCTTGGTATAAAAGTTGATATTAACTGAGATATGGGGTGTCAAAGTTCAAAGAATATGAAATTAAATTAAAAAATTATTTTGATAATATTTGATACATTTTAAATATTGTAATAAAACTTGGTATCTAGGGGTTTTTGACAGAGCTATTGATATCTGATATTATTTTTTAAGTGTTAACTAGACGACACCACCTACACAGCTTTAATTTTCTCTAAAACGTCCCAACTTTTTTGTTCTACCCTGTATGTACCTTCTAAGTAAACCTCTATTGGGAATTCAAATTAAGGAGCACAGTGTTGCAATTCGATCAAACAGCTGATAAAATGGGTATCTAGATTCAATTTGGCAAAGAATATATACATAAATTACCTGATTAGTTATTAAATATCACGAAAAATATTAGGCATCATTGTCTGACAACCTAAATAACACAAAGCAGGATAATAGTCAGTGTTTTGAGAAACTTTATGTATAGCCATAAAGCATAGGTTCTTCGGTATTTAGACTTGAACTGCAGATAAACCAAAACTGACTTCGCACGTTTTGCTTCATTGCTGAATTTTTAACGAAATCCATGATGACAACCACTTAAATGCTTAACACTAGTTGTAGGCTAACTATTTCTTTATTTTTTATTACATTCGTCCCATAAATCATAAAAATTCTTTAAAAAATAGAATAGTAACTGCACAAGAGAAAGCAAAACTTGATTATGAAATGTCATTATGTTCTAAATTTGCAATTGCAACGTTGCCAAGTCGCTTAATTTTAGTTTTCATTATACCTAGTTCAAAAAAAAGGTGTACTTTGTTAGAATAGTCCTATGCCACCGTTTTCAAGATATTTGTATATAAGTGGTTTGTGCGACCAAAAAGTATATGGATAAATACATTAAAATTATTCGTTTATAATGAGGCAATTGTGGTAATGGCTAATATGGTGTTTTTTTAAGGTATCTTTAGGTTGCACTGAATAACCTAAACGCGAATATCTAGAAAACGGTTGTTCAGAGTGATTCTTACAAAGTATATCTTTTTGTGTAGAAAACATAGGAGAATTGAAGATATGTTCTGTAGTTTGGCGGATTCATTTAATAGATGGTATTTATTTGGGTACACGCCAAAATAAAATTAAAAGTACTAAAAACCAAAAAAAAATTTAAACAAGTAAAAAGATAATTAAAATCGACGTTTCGGTGGCAAATCTGCCACCGTTGTCAAGAACAAATGTAATAAATTTATTAAAAATAAAAACTTACTATTATTTAGGTTTTAAAATTCAATATTTTTATGTTTTGACATTTAATGTCAAAAATTTCAGAATATCCGAATATCCTAGTAAAAACATAAAAATTGAATTTTAAAACCTAAATAATAGTAAGTTTTTATTTTTATTAATTTTATTACATTTGTCTTGACAACGGTGGCAGATTTGCCACTCAAACGTCGATTTTTATCTTTTTTACTTGTTTAAATTTTTTTGGTTTTAGTACTTTTAATCTTATTTGGCGATGTACCCAAATAAATACCATCTATTAAACATAGGAGAAGTCAAATATTTTTCTTGGATGGTACATACAGAAAAGCACAAAAACATTGTTTGTGACATAAAACAATTAAAGTAGTGTAAGTAGCGTCCTCTAGTAAACACATAAAAATTAACATCAAATCTGAATAGCTTATGTCAGAAAACTCCTACATACCGAGTTTTATTACAAAACTCCAGACATATGAAATATTATCGAACTAATTTAAAAATATTTTTGAACTTTGACACCCTGTATCTCAGTTAATATCAACTTTTGTGCTAAGGTACATTTAGTTAAATCGCAATATTTTAACTTCATAATTATTCGGTTGAATTTTGGCCCCATTACTTAGGGACCACCCTGTACTAAAAAAGTAATAATTAAAACATCAAAATCCTAGAGATACAACAAAAATGACGTATTTTTTATATTTACTTATATAGAAACTAAAGGAATATTTTGTTTTGACAGTTCTTAAGCTTTCTTTACAAATTACATTTTCAAAATAAGTATGCACGAATATACAAACTTAAATTTTTACCCTTAACCATAATTTAAAATTTTTTTTGAAATAAACAAGTTTGCATATTTGCATCATCATTTTTTCTTTGTAAAAATGTTTGATACTATAAAAAATAAGGATACTTTTCTCTTGAGCAAACTTATTATTTTTTGACATACCTTGTATACCACTGCAAAAAAATTATATCTGATGATTGCATTTTAGGTTTTAGATCATGCAGGACCTTTATAAAGAATAACTTTTTTCGTAAAATTAATAATAAAAAGGTTTTTATATAGTGTGAACTTAAATAGACAGGCTGTAGATAAATACCCCAAAACTCTTAATAAACCCCACAATTTTTGTATTAAACATTTTTTGCAAAACTAAAGCTGAATTTATAGATTGACGTTTCTGTTTCCGTTTGCCATTTGACGTTTTGGTTTTTGATATGGTATATGGAAACGGCAAACAGAAAATATAAATTTACAAATCGAAAGTTGTTGTTTCATCTTCTAACTGAATATGTTAAACGGCAAACGGAAACAGAAACGTCGATCTCTAAATACAGCTTTATATTGCCAGGGTTATAAGGAGTTGATATTTAACTAGATACCTGCAGTGGGACTCCGTGCTCCATAGAATTCTACACCTCGCTTTCTATCGAAGATTTACTACTCGAAAAGTCAATAATTGCACTTTTTGGTACTCTGTGTCACAATAGACTAAACATCGGAAATGTTCGTAAAATGTCTATATGTGTACTAATACTTCTCTGTTTAACTGAGCAAGATGATAAAGGACACACATACAGCTATTGTGAATTAGATTTACGGAATATCATTGTTGAGCAATTAAGTTTTTAATTATTGTTTTTAACACGGAAACACAAAAAAGGGTTAATCGATTTTTATTTAATTTTATTCTTTTACTCTTGGAGTCAGTTTTGCACTATGGAATTAGCAGTTAAGTACTATGTCAATCAGATACTCCCTCCTTTTATGAAATAAAATTTTTCTGAAGATTAACTTAACCTTTTTTCAATATCAAATAGTTTTCAATGTTTCCTACTGTGAATTATTTAAATCAGTAAAGCAGAAATATGTGACCAATTTACCTAAACTAAGAAATTCAATACCGAATTAGCTTTGTACAATTGTAAATCTTTGCAAAAATCAAGGTCACATTGGTTGGACAGTAAACACATGGCTAGAACTAAAATTATATTTTTCTATCATTGTAAAAACAATTAAATAAATTTTTGCATTCTAATAACACAAAAACGATCAAATAAATCTATAAATCATAGCAAACTAACGAACACCTAAATTTATTTTATGGTTATGTACGACTTTTTTTAAATTTTGGTAGAACTCGCCACGTTCTTAGACCTCGCTTATAGGCGACTAATTTGATCGACTTTAAGCGTGTTTTCTTGAACACAGAATGCAAGTGAGGTAGAATGAAGTCGATTTGTAGAATACTACAGTACAACTGAGTCCCGCTGCTGGTCTGTTTCACCTGTTTAAAACGTCAAAAATATAAAAATTTGAGTTCTAGCGCCCATAAAACTTATTTTTACCGGTCTTTTTTTTCAGACGACTTCAGTTTCTTACTCCACCTCCCGCTATAAACGGCCGTAAAATAGTGCCGTGTGACTCGGCAATGCGAAATCTTATGTTGGGTGTAGCTTATCAACAATCTGCAAACCATAGCGAAACCGAGTCGCCGTGTCCTAGTCCAGAGATTGGAAAAGAGGAAAGGGTAAGTAATTTATTTTATTAACCACCATCTACCTAATGTTCACATGACTTTAAGGGGTTGTAATTTGAAAATCAGCGACATTGAAATATATGAACAGCGTTGAACTCAGGGGGACTCAGGGGGACCTTATCTCCCCTCCAAAACTAATAAATACATAATGACCCACAGTAAAGTACCTTTATTTTTAAAAATATGACAAAATTATATAAGTAAATGTTGAGAATTAAATTTGTTGAGAAATAGAGAATTAAATTTTTGTTAAGATTTATGGTTAAAGAATTACTATAAAAAACAGTTTTGTCAATTTTTTACATTACGCTTTTAAACGCAAATAAAACTACTACATTTTCATTTAACTTTTTGCTTTAACTTTAAATTTTGACATAAAATTTAAGTCTTTACAGCATAAATTTATTTATTTATAAAATTATGTAGGTAACTCCTGGGCATTTCTCATATTTTAGTAATAACTGTATATCACCCATTGGAGTAAAAATTTACCCAAAATTTCGTTATAACAATTTAAAAATGTTTGGTCCATTTTTCCTCTTGTAACACCTATTCTGGGACAAAGGGACAAACTGTATATAAAAGCATGAAGTAAGACGTTTTTTTTTACCTTCAACTTTTTTGAGGGTAATACATTATTTTTGTTACTTTAGGATCCCCCCATCCCGGGACTGTGAATCTCCCTTCGGGAAAAAATGTCTAAGTTCAACACTGAAGCTCCACCATTATTTTATCATGTATAAGGTGGCGCCTTTTCGTTGATCTTGCAGGATATAGCAAACACTAAAAGAGATAGAACAAATCTGATTGCACAATCTCAGTTTCGATTCTTGGAAAAAATTCAATAGAAAACTGTTTGGGAAGTTTATGTAAAATTCAGTGGTATACCAACATAATACTTTTTCCATTGCCTTCTTTTTTTCAAAGTTATAACACAAAGTTGAGTTTATTTTTTAATTGAAAGCAGTATATCTTTTAGTTTTTGCTATACTCTGCAACATTAACAAAAAATAATCTGTAGAATCACCACTTAAACTTTTGTAATAGATTTTTTAATCACCCTGTATTTGTTGTTTCAAATATTTGTCATTACTAACAAAATATATTTAATATTATCTAATAGATAAAATAATAAATAGAACCATTAGTAAAAGTAGATTTAAGATAATTACATTTAATGACTTAGACGTTGTGGTAATAAACATTCTTTTAGTATCTTTTAAGTAAAATATTATTTAAGTTTCTTGTAAATTACAGTTGTAACACCATAATGATTTTTAATTTTCGGTCCTTGGTTTCATAATAAAAGAATATGTGAAAAGGTATTCAACAAAATTGAAAACATATTAAGGCATATTGTTTTTAAGGCCATTAAAAACAAATCATACAGAATGTACCAAAAAAGTTGAAAAATTTTGGTTTTGCCTTAGGTTCTCCCACCGCCCTCTACAACAATCAAATACCCTCACAGTAAAGACCAGTATCTCGGCGCTGGATGTGCCAAAAACCGCCCCCTTTAAAAAGATGAGCTTGCAACGTCGGAAAAACTCCTGGCCATGACCAATAGAGAGCGAGATCGGATACTAAAACGTCCAAGACGAATAGTGACTATAAAAAAAGAAAATGATACTCAAAACACTGCCACCGCAGGAAAACAAGTGAATAACGAGGCGAACCTTAAGGCTGGGGGCGTAGACACGAAACAAATGAACGGCGATGTGAAGGGGAAGAGCGTCATTGGTGGCGAGCTACCGCCAACTCCGCCTACGAGTGTTTCGGCTCCGCCCACACCGCCTGCGTCTACAGGAGGGGGATCTATGCAGTCTGATTTTAGCAATGAATTTTCGGAAGGATCAAATCAAGTAAAAGTAAGTAATAACATATTTTATATATATATATATATATATATATATATATATATATATATATATATATATATATATATATATATATATATATATATATATATATATATATATATATGTATAAAGCAAAAGGAAAATTCCCTACTGTCTTGGTGTACAATACAAAATATTTTACTTCCTTTAAAGACAGTTAAAAGAAAACGTCCTGCTTCTCTATGCTATCCACCACGACTCTCTCTCTTTTTCTTTTAACTGTCTTTAAAGGAGTAAAATATTTTGTATTATACACCAAGACAGTAGGAAATTTTTCCTTTTGCTTTAACATACATAGCCACCCCGCTACAATTGATGCTCGTATTTACTGAATGCGATTTCAGTAGGGCATCAACGGCGGGATTTAATATCCTACCGCTGGACAACGAAACTTGTCTAATAAGAGGACGCTGGTTTCCTATGCTATTCACCACGACTCGATACAGCCTCACTGAGGAGTCCTGTAAGGCAGGCGAAACCGGTCTGGGGAGAGAGTCGTGGTGGATAACTGTCTTTAAAGGGAGTAAAATATTTTGTATTTATATATATATATATATATATATATATATATATATATATATATATATATATATATATATATGCATAAAAATTCATTAAAATTGCTATTTTTTATGTTTTAAATAAACAAATTTTGTTGTTTCAGGTAGTTTCAATTAAAAACAAAATCTTATGGATTTGGAATTGAACACTCCCTGCGACACATCGAGCGATGAAACTTCGTCGAAGAGCACGTTAGACCAAATTATTCCACCTCCAAAGGACTTTGAGGGAAAAAACAATCCTTTTTTGGCGTTGCTAAGAGTGGGAGTGGAAGAACAAAGTAAAAAGAAAAAGGGAAAAGAAATTACACTGCCGCTGCCTCTTAAAACTGTGATACCAGGTAAAGTATCGTTTATTTATTTATTTTTATGTTTTTCTTATTTCTAGCCAACTGTAATGCGTGGTCAGCAACCAAAAATAATGTTTAATTAAGAATGCAATACTTGTTACAAAATAGTCTTTGGGCCTTTTGATAGACATGCAGGAAGAAATCTCTTCTGAACAGGTCTCAAAGTAGAGTCTTGTGTATTTAAAGAATGCACATTTTAACTACTTTCAACAAACTTGCCGATTATTTCAAAATGAAACTTATCAAAAAACCCCTTTTAATGTAAAAAGATGGTTATGTATCTTAACAATACCTGAAATTGTTTAAATTTTGCTTTTAACATTTATTTTTGTTATTTAAGGTCTAGAAGTGTTTTGAAATGATAATAGTTTCTAAAGTTGAGCTGTGCACAAAAGAGTAAACAACAAACTTTTCTGTTGTTTAGAAATAAATGTCTCTCCTAGGGGACCGTCACATAATCGATAAGATCACTAGCAAGTAATTGTATTATAGCATAAATTAGCAAAGAATTATATATTATATTATATTATTATATATTCTAGTGTATATATGAGGGCAGTCCGATAAGTACTTAACCTACAAAAAACGAAAAATTTGAAAAAGTTACGATTTATTTCTCAACATAGTCTTCTTTTAGCTCGACACCCTTGACCCAGCGATGCTTCAACAATTTTAACCCGTCGACTCAAATTTCTGCCCGGCAGGTAACTTTCAAGTTTGGAAACAAAATGAAATCGCACGATTCTCTCAGACTTACGTCATTGACGTAATTTTTTTCTCTCTCGATTTAGATGGTATAAAGAGAGAACAACAAAGTATAACGAAACATTCAACACCTCTGAAACAAACAATACCACACACAACATCCAAGCGTTCTTTGATGTTGCTGCGCAATTTCCCTTTCAGAACAAGAATCGAATTACCGACCGATATTGCTTTTACCATTTTTCTAAAACCCGCAGACACGTCCGTTTTCACACGCGGTCGAAACAAAAATATGGGTCTGATTCGACTGAAATTTTGACATTAACCGTCTACGCGAATATTCTAGACTATAGTAAGTTACTCTTTGATAATGCCGCCATCAGGCGGTAAGGTTAAGTACTTATCGGACCGCCCTCGTACTTCGATCTTTAAGATCTTTAATATCCTTTACTCAAATATTAATCCAAAATTTTGCATTTTTATTCCAGGCCAACCCGTAATGAGACCAATGAAACGCCAGCTGAGTGAAAAGATATCGTGATCGGGCCAAACGGTCAAATTAAAAGGAAGAAGAGATTTCGACGGAATAGAAGCAATGGAGCAAATTATGGGGTTGGTCAAACTGCCAGTAAAACAGCAACTGTACTGCCAGCTAGGCCTTCAGATACCAATACACAATTAGGTACTGTAATCAAACAAACCTATAATACTAATTATATTAAGATAAAACTAGTTTAATTTTCTTCATTTCGAAACGCCTTTACGACTTAACCTTGTTTCACAGTAAGCCGGATTCGCCGACTTTCCGGATTCTTAACG
The DNA here is from genome assembly GCA_014170235.1 of Listronotus bonariensis. Lineage (NCBI taxonomy): Eukaryota > Metazoa > Arthropoda > Insecta > Coleoptera > Curculionidae > Listronotus > Listronotus bonariensis. The sequence continues at coordinate 53,558 of JACEGR010001186.1, forward strand.
TGTGAAAGGTCTCATAAGACTTTATATTCTTATATGCCGGGTGTATCCAGGCAAGGCAGCTAACTTTTTCAAGTGGTGCAAATTTTGTGAGTAAAGGTACGATTCCGAACACGGCGGTAGACTGCAAACTGCCGACGGCCACACCAGAGCTATTCAAATTAGTAGCAATATTACTACTTAATCCCGAAAGCAAAAACGAAATAAGCATAAAGTTCTGCCGCTGTCATCGGCGGTTTTTAGTCTGCCATCATGTTCGGAATCGTACCTTAAATAATAATTCAATGCCAACCAACAAGCAAAATATGTTTTATTTAGGGAAGACTATGATTAAGCGAATTAAATCGTTCTTTGCTTTATCCAATTTTTTTGCAATTTTTAGTTTTTACTGAGCGGTATTGGCAAATTTTCATAAATGCCCAGCTAACAGCACAGAAGAAACAATTACGATTGGTCGGTCGTCAACGTTTTGATAATAAACGTTTCTTTTTTTAACTTTATGAAGCTCGCTTATGTGCTTCATTCATTGGTTTTGACGCATCTTAATTCCTGAATTATTAATTAATATTAATTTGGGGAGCAAAAATTCAGGACGAATATTATCCTAAAATTGCAATTCAAGGTTAAAGATAGTGATACATTTAAAATGTACTATCTTTATAATCCGTTGTTAATATCAAGTTAAATTAATTTTTATAACTTAAAAAAATGCAATCAAAATTCAGGTATTTAGGCAAAAGGATATTTGAATACTCCTGGTTCAAATGGGTTTTTATCTTTAATACAATCCATGTCCAAATATAGGAATTGATACAAGAAGAATATCATCGTAATACATGTTTGTTTAAATTTTAAATGTTCATATTTTTTACCTATAGGTATTTTTAATTTAAAATATTTTAAATAAAATTAATTTTTTCCCCTAAAAAGCCTTAATTTTATTTTAAGTAGAATAAATACCATTGACGTTGGTTGAACTAGATTATTCATAGTTTTAGTTTCGAAAGGAATTTTGTTAATTTGTTTTAATGAATAACGACACTAAACAAAAACATTCTTTTATGAGTAAATAATATTTTTCTGGACTGGTTCTGGTGTGCCATGTTTTAAAAATAATAAAATTGCAATAAATTTTTCTTTTTGAGTTATTAAAAATGATTGTTATCTCCTAAAGTTCAAAAAGTGATTTTATTCTTTTGAATTTGTGCTCCTCATTTACAATAAAGGCCTTTATTATTATTGATTTTACATTACAGGAAACCACATAGACTACACACTAAACACGCACGCGCGTCGTCTCCGTCAACGGCCCGAGAAACCTCCCGAAAAGGACCCCACTCCGCCTCCGGCCCCTCAAAAACAACCCACACCGAAGCCAAGTCCAGTAAAAACTGAACCTGACATTGACATGGAAGATTTGAAAACGTCTGTGAACATGTATTTCGGAGCTGCCAACAGGATTGCGGCGGGAGAAAGGTTCACTGTCAGGTCGAAAAGAGTTGGTCCCACCGGGAAGGTGGAATGTCTGATTGAGTGGGAGGGTCCTGGAGGGGCTCAAGGCATGACTTGACTTTGGGTTCTGAGGTCGTGTCTGTTGTTTTCTGTGTTCTAGACTGGGTAAATGTTGAATTGGGAATTTCTGCTTTTTCTGGCTCTTAATGTGGGTTTTAGATGGGCTTTCTTGTCTAATGGCTACATTACTAAAGATAAAAATAAAAATATCGGACGCAGCGGATAAGATATATGGTATTTCAATGTAATTTTGACTCCTTAACACAAATGTGTGGTTAGAATATTTGGCCATCCGGTTAAAATTTTTCCCAACTTCAAGGAAACCGGAAAAAGTTCGCAATTTTGATGGTTTTCATTCAGCGATTTTCTAAAGACTGAAGGGTGATGGAGAAAAATTGGCCAGGGAGTCATGCTCAAGCAAAAAAATACAACAGAAACCATATTTTTCACGTGGATTACAGTTTGTAGAGTTTTTTCTTTAGTTTTCTGAAGATTGTTTAGAAGGTGGTAATCCAGACAAGTAAAATACATTCTTAGGTGTAGTTTTTTCCCGGTTTTTTAAAGTTAGAAAAAATGTGATTTTATGGCCAAATTATGATCATTGATTTGTGTTTAGGAGGTAAAAATACATTAAAAACAAGATGTTTGTGTCCAACACTTATTTATTTATATTTTATTAGGGAAAAGAAGAAAGTCAGTACAATCTTAAATTGAAATATAGCTCGAAAAGGCAGAAGTTAAAGAAAAAGCAAGTTTATACATGTTTTAATGTCTATCAAACTACGTCTATGTGCGTTTGGGACAGGTATTAGAGATGCTGTGGATATGGAATCTATCTGGCCAATCGAACTTAATTATTTTAAGCGTTAAGTTAATAATAATAAATAATATTAATTAATAATAAACCGAGAATATACTTAAATTGATTTTTAACATATTAAATTCTTCTGAACCGAAATCTTTGTTAGATTCAAGAAACTGCTTAGCATCGACAAATCACATTCTTGTTTAAAACTATTTGCTATAGTGAATCCTCTTTCCTTGATTTAAAATTCTGGATTATAGTTTGGTAACTCAGAACTAGGGGCAATCGATCACTAGGAACCACAAAATATCAAAAAGAAGATAAACAGTAGAGATATGAACTTTTGATGGTAAATATACCCATAAAATAGAAAAATATGGTTTCAAAAAATTTATTTTGAAAATTAGTTTTTGGGCGGCCAAATATAAGTGCAAAAATATGCTTTAAAGCTAGTTCATACAGGCGCGATAAGCGAATTGCTAAAGCAAATATTTGGCCAAAAATTCGCGTTAATTGTCATGTTCATACAGCTGCGAAATTCGCCGAAATTCTAGGCAACAACATAACCTACAAATTTCTATATTGTTTTTATTTCAGTGGTGAAGCTACGCTTGGTTTTTTGAGATTTTCTTTGTTTTTCCTTTTAATAATATAACATTTATCTGATGTGATCAATAAAGAAAATAGCACATTTATTTGGCAACTAAGACGTAGAAACGCTGCAAATTTATTATAAATGAAAAGGGCTAAAAAAGTTAATATAAATTAAAATCCAAAAACACAAAATACTTAAGAAAATGAACACAAAAATATCGTTCCAAACATAATAGAATGACATAAAAACAACAATAACAAAATTGTTTTTGAAATGACATATGACAAATAACCCCTTGTTTCTACGCATGTGCGTACGCGAATATTCGTCAGAAATTAAAATGATCTTAAGTTTCCCTCCCACAGGATTTTAAATTTTGCGAATTCGCAACATCCCTAAACTATATTTTGAATTACCCGCCTTTAATTTTGTCTGAAATTGACCAACGAGAATGAAATTCTCGTTTCGCAATTCGCTTTTCGCGTCTGTGTGAACTAGCTTTTAAACTGTATTTATTTTCAACTCATAATAAAAATGATTATTCAATGTTATTGTGTATTAAACAAAAAAAATATATTTTTTTTAAGCACATCTTATATTTTTTGCACCTTGTAGTATTTTTTAAAATCACATCAAAATTATTTTTACTTTATAATAACTTTAAAGAAAAATTGGAGAAGTCCATAAAAAAATCTTATATTTATATTAAATTATAGGTAGCATTTCGCACTTACTCGCGAGCTTCCTTTCAGTTCAGGTAAGGTTGAAGGCCTGACTGACCGTGTGTATGCCCATTTAGACTGATAGATACTCGATTGGCCGGATAAGACACATCTCTATTCGAGGCATCTCTGAGAGTTACACCTAATTTGTGTCTAGTATTTTCTGAGCCATCTGTACTTTTATAACCAATTACCAAAATCCATTGCATTGTAATTATGTCAGAGCAAATTATTAAATCAAATGAAGCTGTGTGAAGGAAATCCCCAATATACAGGGTGTTTTCAGAATAAGATGTTGACTCTTTAATGGGTGAATCCTCATCAAATAAACTGATGTCCTAAATGTCTTAAATTTTGAGGTGCAGAGCGGTAAAGTGAAACAAAAATCATCTGTTTTTATGTCTGTGATACCACTATAAATAATTAAATGAAATTTGGTACACAGTCACTGTGCATTAAAATATATTATTATTTCAGTAGCGTTCAAGTGTGTTTTTACGACATATCGTCGCTGTTATTACGAAACGGTCTAACCCAATATTTTGCGAAAATTAGTTAAAACCATTGTTTGACAAGAGCAGACCCTATTTATGTTATGACAAACTTGCATATCTATTTATTTATTTACGGAATAGCTTCATTTATAAATACAGAAATTTACAAAAATTTCTTAATACCTAAACTAAATTTAGTACATGAATAATGCTAATATAATACAAAAATACATTTTAAATTACAACCCTAACACTAAATTATCACCCTAAAAATATAACAAGCAATATCATATTAAAGACAAAACAATAACACAACATTAATTATCCATTACTTTAATATGCGCTCAACTTCAGTTTTAAATCTAGATTTTGAAATATGGATACTAAAATCGTTCATATTAAAGTTACGTTGTACTCTCGTTAAAGGACAATGTATGCCATAGTTGGTAGCATGAAAAGGTATACAGAAAAGTTCCCTGCTACGTGTTCGATGACGTGTATTAAAATTTAATTTTGATAAGAGAAATACGCAATCTATGTCACCTACTAAAAGGGAAAACAAAAAGCACATACCCAAATAAAACCGTCTTGACTGTAAGGGAATGGTAACCTAAAAAATGAATATTCATTTTATAGGCACAAGAACGCAGAAACCTGTTCTGCACACCCTCAATACCATCTATGTGTACCTGGTAAAATAGTGACCATACCACACTAGCATACGCTAGACCAGATCTGACATAAGCACAAAAAAGCAATTTAAATGTCTCACAGGTAAAATCTTTACTGTTTCTGGATATTAAACCAAGATCCTTATAGCCTTTCTGTGTAATCGAGTATATATGACTAACAAATGTTAGAGATCTGTCTATGAGTACTCCAAGGTCCTTAATTTCATTGACCCTTACCAGAACATTATTACTAATATTATAGTCAAAATGTGTATATCCATTAGTTCTATAAAAAGATATACTATGGCATTTGTCTATATTTAGACTAAGACCATTCAATTTTGACCAAAGAAATAAGCCATCGATATCATTTTAAAGCATAATACAATCATCAACTGTTTTTATTGATTTGAACAATTTTAGATCATCAGCGTACATAAGCGTTTCTGAGTGATGAATAAAGCCCATAATATCATTAATAAAGAGAAGGAAAAAAGAGGACCAAAGTGCGAGCCCTGCGGAACCCCAGAAGAAACAACAATATATTTGGAAACATAATTATTACTCCTTACCCTCTGTGTCCTTCCTGTGAGGAACCTAAGTATCCACTTAAGAATGTTTGGCCCAAAACCCACTGGCTGGTCACCAGCAGCGCATGATTTACCCTATCAAACGCCTTCGAAAAATCCGTATAAATACTGTCGACCTGAAGTTTATTCTCAAAGGCCTTCAAGAGATAATCGTGATATAATATCCTGATATTATATCACATCACAAATTATTGATGAATTGAAATATAAATCAAGTGTCAGCGGTACAGCCAAAATGATGACCCCAGTTTTTTTAAGGTAGTACTACCGGTGTTAGAATTATTGTTCAGAAAATTCCAAAGCCAGTTAAATTTTCAAAGGTCTACAGAGAACTAAAAAGAAGTTATAAATATTATAAAATAATTGCTTTTAACATTGATCCTTATGTGACATCGCAGATTTTATTTTACTTTACAAAAACTGATGTTCAGATTTCAATGAAAGTTGTATCAACGGAAGAAAAAACAATTCTAAACATTTTGGCTAAATAAAATCCTACCTTCAGAGCTTGTGATAGGAGTAATAAATAAATAATAAAGAAAAATATGCTATGTGACTGACATGTGACAACGCCGAAGGTTATGTCGCGCCCGAAAAGTTTATCGAATAAGGTATATGTGACATAAAAAAAATGATGCCAGTCCAATACGTTTTTCAGTTATAAGATCCAATGAGTGATAAAAAATATCCGCAATATTTACGTTAGTTGACAGGTTAGTTGGCAGAAACTTTCCATGTTTATCCTTAAATTTATGTGCTACTTGACCTTGTTTTACAAATTTGTTATAATTTTTTTCAATGACGGCTTTCCCTTTTTAATGAAATATATTTTTTGGTGATATGGTAAGGGTGGTTTACAAATTTTATTAGTAAAGACAGATAACAATTTAAAACCTATAACTTGTTTAACGATACTTGTGCAGTAGATTTTTGCGTATGATTTCTATTGTTTTTACGCAGCGTTGCCAAATATTATTATCACGGTAGTCAAATAACTTTAAGCACTTATTTGACTCTTGTGGTATCGGTAGAACTACCTTAAACCGCTCTCCTGAAAAGTTATAAAAATCGAGATAGGCTCCTTTGTAATAACAGCGACGATATGTTTAAGGAAAAGCATGTTTTTTTTAAATTATTTTTATAATTTTAATTTACTTCTAAGCATATTTTATCTATTAATTTTCTTTCGTCCGGCAAATTGTTTTCACGTAAAAAAAAGGCAGTTGATAGAAGATCACTTTTTGGTCTTTTAAAGGTCCTTTTGTAACAAGTGTTTAAAAAGGACGCAACGACTGGCTGCTTTAAATCTTTTACCTTATTTTTAAAACACTTTTACAAAAGAGGCTGCAAAATACCAAAACACCATTATCTGTCAATTAATCTTACTTTACCACACTATATCTCAAATCTTAAGACATTTTGCTATTCATGATAAAGTTTATTTGAACTCTTTTTCTTAAAATCGGTAAGGAATGGGAAATCGTCATTTTATTCTGAATCATAATGCCTTGCTTTTAAGAGTGCAGTTTTGTTAATAGACGATTTATTTTTTTGTGATATTAATAGCTTCTAAAGTTTTACCCACCATGTTTAAAAAAAAAAGTGCAATTAGAATCTCTTCATGTATTAAGTTCCAAAGATACAATAATCCTTTATAGAAGGCGAGCCCACGATGCTAAATGGGGATTTACTCGAGCGTCACTGAGATCTATTAAGTTGCAAAGCTTAGGTGATAAGGAGAAAAAAATGTTATTTGGTGGGGGAAGAGGGTATGGATTTTTAAATATGTCAAAAAATACTATTATTATTTCGGCATTTCAGAATTATTTACTTTAAATAAAAAAATAACCACCGCTCAAGAATGTCAAAATGACTTTTTCCACGTCACTCTCTAATTGTCAAATTAGTGAAATATACACTGCTGAGAGTGTAATTAGTATGATTAGCATGTAATTAACGCTTGAAAATTTTGGATTGATGTATTTTTCTTTTTTACGATCGGCATGGTATACGGGGCTCATATTTGGTTGAGGTACTTAACCGGGTGCAAAAAAATCCCGCTCTTGGGTTCTCCTACTATACAGGGTGTTGCGAAATTTATGCATCAAATTTCAAGGGCATATTCTACTTCGATAATAAGCCCCAGTTTCATATATAAACATATGTCCGGAAACACTTCCTGCATTGCTTAACAGCAGCAAGTGGCATTTCTTTCTATGTAAAATATTTTTAAAAATTACCAGTGACGTCCATATCATATTTGTATGAACCATTTTTTAAGAAAAAATGGTACGCTACTGCTTTTTCCTAAAATAAAAAATATTTTTAGAATCGTTATTTAATTTGGAACAGAACAAAAAAATAAAAACCACTTTAATGCGTGACTAGTTTGCGAAAATAATGACAAAAATGTTAAACATTTAAAACCTGAAAAATATTTTTGTGAAGTTTTCCTTACAAGTTTGTCATGCATCAAAGTGGTTTTTATTTTTTGTTTGAAAACTATGAATCGTTCGGTAAAAAGTCAAGAGATCAAATTTGTTCCAAATTCAATGGGGATTTTAAAAATAATTTTTACTTAGGGAAAAAGCAGTGGCACACCATTTTTTCCTTGAAAAATAGTCCATGCAAATATGATACGGAGGCACTGCTCTTTATTTTCTAATATTTTACATTAAAAAAAAACATGTATTTTCCTGCTGTTAAGCAATATATTCAATATCAATTAAATATCTAGAGCGATATAAAAATTATGATAAAAAATGTTTTTTTCTTAGAACTTTAACACCCTGTATCTTTAAAAGGAAGCGTTTCCGGACATATGTTTATATAGGAAACTAGGGCTAATTTAAAACGTAGAATATGCTATTGAAATTTTATGCATGAATTTCGGAACACCCTGTATTAATAACTTAAAAGCTTTATCCACCATGTTTAAAAAAATATAGAGTGCAATTAAAAATATCTTCATGTATTTAGTTCCAAAGATACAATATTTCTTTACAACTAAAGCTTAGTCTGTATTTGGCTTCTGGCTCATTAATATTGTTATTAATACGATACTGCTCAAATCATTCCAAAAGCAACATTGCTTTGACATGGTTAAAATGCATTTAATCATTGGTTTACATTTTAAGTTGCTAATAACTGTTTTAATTTAAATTTATGACACCATTGCTTTGAATAAAATTAATTAATTAATAATTAACCAAATGATAACTGCCAGTTTAGTCACTGCCACATTTTGACTGTATACCCATATTTAATTATTCTACAAAATTCGGAGATCTGTCTCCCGTTTGTTTTTATTTATTATTTGTTATATAATTAACTCTAAAGATGTTAAATGTTATAAAAAAACAAAGAAAAACTTAAGAGTTTAATGTACAATATCAGTGTGAATAGTAGGGAAGTTAAATTTTATTTTTAAAACATTTTTCCTTTTTGGCCTTTTTTGGTTTTTATGCAGGTTTGAAGAAGAATCGCGTACCAATATACCTACCTCGTATTCACCGGCAGTACTAATTATTGAAAAAACAGTTAGCGTTTCTTTTAAACTGTGTATATTTAATGGTTTTTAAAAACACTTCTTTTAAAAACGTTTAAATTGTAGCCTCCTGGACAAAAAAAACTGAGCCATATTTCATTTATTTTTTAACCAATCCAGTTGAGATTTGGCACACAAATCGAGCTTTGCAGATTCTAAAATTTTAAAACAAAAGTACTTTTTTAAATACTGCCAGAGGGACTTAAAATTGATTTACATCATTTTTTTATTTTGACAGATATCGCAAAGCTGGGGCGCCATTTTCTAGACAATCAAAAACTAAAAAATAAGGTACTCCTTATTAAAGTCGATGAACCTCACCGTTTAGACACCAATAGACACCAAAGTTTTCATCAATTTCAACCAAATTACCTACATACATACAGGGTGTCCAGTAACTCAACCGACAAACTTAATCAAATGATTCTACAACAAAAATAGGAAAGAAACTTCATATAAACATATGTCCTAAACGTCTTAGTTTTTGAACTACGGGGTGTTAAAAGTTAAAAAAAAATTTTGTTTAATATGTAACACACCGTAGTTCAAAACTAAGACGTTTAGGACATATGTTTATATAAAGTTTTTTCTTATTTTTTGTTGTAGAATCGCCCCGTAACGTTTGTCGGTTGAGTTACTAGACACCCTTTATGTATGTAGGTAATTTGATTGAAATTTTTAAGTTTTTGATTGTCTATAAAATGGTGCCCCAAGCTTTGCGATATCTGTCAAAATAAAAAGTTATGATGTAAATAAATTTTAAGTTTTAGGTAAAGTGCCCTCTGGCGGTATTTAAAACAGAGTACTTTTGCCTTAAAATTTTAGAATCTGCAAAGCTCGATTTGTGTACCAAATATCAACTGGATTGGTTAAAAATAAATGCAATATGGCGAAAAAACCAAAATAAAAATTGAACTTTGACGGCTTGTAACTCGAAAACGAATGACATTTTGAACAAAAATATATATGAAGCTCTACCCTTATTTTGTCAAGTAGAATCACCACCTTAAGTTTCGTAATTTTTGAATCACCCTGTATTTATCAGTGTCTCTATTCTAAAAGAAAAAACATTTTTTTTTTAAATAATGCAATTTAATTATGATGGTCGTACGTACGCTGTATTGCGAACATATTGGGAAAACTTAAGATTTGGATGGTCATATTCAGCCCTATCCTGTAAATACATTGACTTGTTTCAAGCTAAAATTAGGTAGTAAAATGAAATTTGACAGATAATTCAATATTTGCTAGGCAATAACAAATTCAAATCTTGAAAATATTGTACCTTTAACCTTGACTAGAATTTGTTACTGCATAGAAAATATTGAATTATCTGTCAAATGTCATTTTTACTTCCTGATTTCAAGCTTGAAACAAGTCAAATGCATTTACAGCATAAAGCTGATTTTCAAAACTAATAAAGATAACTATGACAAATGTAGTATTTTTTACGGGTGATATAATATACAGGGTGTTTTTTTTTAATTATACTTTCTGTCGTACCCTGTATATCTTAAGAGAACAGAAATCTGATAACTGAAACTAGCGAAACCAACTTAACAAACCAAATGTTATTGTCTTATTTTAAAAATTAGTATTTTATTGTAAAATAGAGATACTGATATGAATAAAAAATGAAATGTTAAAAAAGATGCGACTTAAAATTTAATACACCGGTAAAAAATCGTGACCTTAAACTATTCCACAGGGTATTAGAAAATGTGGGTCAAAATGCAATATTTGGTTTTCCCTATATAACAACTAATTCTATAAAAGTTTTTGCAATCCCCATATTAAATAATAATCTTAATGAAAAAAGCTACAACTGGACCAAAAGATAATTGAAATTGGTCAAAAACCAAAAACTTATTTAAGATTGAATTTGAACCAAATTTTGTTTGTCCGGTTTGTCAGGTTACAAATTTTGCCTTTACCATTTGATTTCTTCATCTCTTTTCTACAAAAAATAAATGTACCCTATTTTAATGAATATCTTGTATCATTCTACATAAAAACATGCGTACAAACCATCTCAAAAATAATAAAAAATCGCATTAATTTATTATCATTATTAAAAAAGATATAACGATTCCTTAAAGTCCGATTTTACGCAAAAACAATAATTCTGTAAACATGCCAACATAGTTTTTAAGAAAGCTAACTGTCTATTTTTGTCATTATACCATCTATCACAATAATATTTTTAATAGCTCTCCCATATGCTTCTTCATATTGTGTAAAATTTTATTTCCAAAGAAAAGTATGTTTATTACTTTGCTATTTTAAATCAAAATATTTCTTAGTACAGGGTAATATGCAAGTGGATTATTTCCATCGTATACAGTGTGTCCGCCTAAGTTTTGCATCATCTAAAACCTAAAATGCAATCATTAGATATTAATTTTTTTCAGTAGTATACGAGGTATCTCAAAAATATGAATTTTCTTTAAGAGGATATGAACCTTATTTTTTAAAATATCGAAAATTAATATTAAAGAAAAATGTTTAGAAAAAAAAACTTTTAAATATGCAAACTCGTTCATTTACAAGAAAAAAAGCTTTTCTTTAATTTTTAATTCGATAAATTAATATTTCATTTCATAAAAAATAAAAAAAGAGTTATTTTTATTTCTAAACATATTTCGGTAATAATATTTTTTGATATTTTTTGAGATACCTCGTATACTAGTAAAAAAATTAAAATCTAATGATTTCTTTTAGGTTTTAGATTATGCAAAACTTTTTATAAAGAATAACTTTTTTCGTAAAATTAATAATAAAAAGTTTCCTAAATGTAGAGAACTTAGGCGGGCACATAAGCCCGTTTTAGTTCAACTGTTCAGTGGTTTTCTTAATATTAATACATGGCAACGCTGGTATTACCTTGGCAACAGCGTACTGAGGACATAACTTCTTAAGTAGATTGAATTAAAGGGTCGTACTTCTCATGATAGAATTTATATATTATTGACCAGCTTAGTATATTGAGGTCACTTAATCCTAAACAACACAAATGTTAAAATATATAGGTATTGTTTAAATAAATAATTTTTATTTACAAAAGGACATATTCCAAGATTTCAAAATGTTTCTCTACATATAAAAAATCTCAACTCTGTTTAAAAAAAAACACCCTGTATATTGTTTTACCGTTATTAGGATTTTTCTAAGGTTTTAAAAATATCATTCTTTTATATGTTTATTTTTAATAGTTTAAGAAAAATACACCCAAATCTAAAGAATATTTTCAAATTTTTATTAGGTTTATCACAGCAGTTACTGTAAGTAGAAAGCTAACTTTTGTAGATATATTGGATACTAGCCGTGTAGCTTTCTGATTGTAAAAGAAGTTTTATGATCGGTTCAGTATTTACAAAGATAAGCCCTTACAACAAACAAAGTTCAAACTTTATCTCTTTATAATAATGGTAGAGATTAAACAATATATGAACAGTGTCTTTTTAAAAGGAGATATATATTCAATTTATATTTTTGTTTTAATTTGAAATCTTATTGTTTATATTAAAATGCACAAATTCTTCACCTTATATTGACCCAAAATCGGTATATAAAAGACAAAAGAAACTAATATTTCCAAAAATTTTAAAAAATAGATATGTTGCATCCCATGTGATATTTTTTGACGCCCTTTAAAAGATCCTTTTAAGAGTGAAATATTATACAGGGTGTTTCATTTAAAAAAGTCATAATTTTGTCATATCTTCTATACCTTACTTAAAAATATCACCGGTAATATAATTGGTTAATGTTGCTTGGATGAACTACGGTCTTTTTATAATTTATGCACATTTTTTTAATAAGGAAATATTCACTTGCATTGCATAACGTAATGTTAGAAAAATTTGTGCATAGGTCCAATATCAAGGTTACTTTCAGTGAATGCTTATAAATAAAGGGAAATTTTTAAATGGTCAGGTTTACTACAGATTATGTTAGTATTAATTAACTTTCATTAGAAAAATCTAGATCTTGCTTGTGTCGGAGAAAAACAAACAATAATATTTTTGTATAAATCGCATAAACACTTCGTTAGTTGATCAGTTTTGCTTAAATGTTGCCAGATTTTGTGAGATAGTACTGGTTAGTGTAGTAGAGAGTAATTTTTTCGAAAAAATGAGCTTAACCTTTGACAGTATCCAACACACGCTGATAAAAAGATATTATTTACTTCTTTATAATACTTATAATTATACTATTCTAGAAGACAAAAATGTCGGCTCAAGAAATGTCGATTTTTTCATCCTAAAAAGAGCTGTTCGCCTAATTAATGATTCCCTTGCTTACAGAAAATCTTCCTTTTTTTTTGACCATCGTCGGGCTGTAGTAAATTTTTTGCTTTTTTATGTAGATACGTTTACATCTTCTGCTTCGAAATCAGTGTTCAACACACTGAAACTAGAATGCATCAAGCTGGCGCGACGTGTTTACATGGTGTTAATTTAGGATGACACTCCTTTTCAATTTTTTAATTAGTCTGGTTGTAAAAGCGTTCATAACTATGCTATAAGTAGGATTATAGAATTCGTATTGAATAAGGAAAATAAATTTTAAAGTAATATAGAAAAACCCAGACTCTACAAGTTGGCAAAATCTGTATTAACCTGACATTGTGTAATCTTGTCCCTCTGTGTTTAATTTATATACAATATACATTTAAATAGGTTGACGTTCTTGATATTGGCCTATGTTAATATAGAGACTATATTATTTTAGTCATTTTAGATAAATTGTATACCTACAAAAATAATCTTAAACTTAGTTTTAATCTTGTAATATATTTTTTTAGTTTTAATGAGACTGACGCTAAACAACATACTTAAAGTATTTTACATTGGGTGTCAAAAATCTGTCATTGCTGATATCGAGTGGTGAAGAGGTATGAGCTTATTGTATGCTTTTGATTTTAAATAGAGATAGTTTTTTTGTTTTAATGCTCGAGAACATAGGGTTAGGTTTAGTTATTTAAATTTTAATCTAAATAAAAGCGGAAAAAATTCCTATACTGCAGCAAAGGTAACTATGGTTTCTGAGGTATCAGACCAATGATATTATGAATTGGATGTGACAACCACTCGATATGGGCATGTCCTTTTTTTAATTTGTTTTCTAAGTTAAAAACTGCTTTAAATATGGTACACCCTGTATTAACGGATTATTCCTAATCAAATTTATTGTATACACTGTTTATACATTGTAAATATTTGTTTCTTTTTATCATTTTAGAAAAACAATGTCATGTATTTATGCAAAACATGTATTTTTTTAAATTAATTTAATTTTAAATAAAGGCATCGTATGTTGAAATAAACGTTTTAATTGTAACTTATTCTATCCAATATTTTTCCGGCCGATTTGAATAAGGAATTTTTGTTTGGAAATTTGAAAAAGTTTAATTTTTTTGCCTGGGCTATGACAACAAGCAAAAGCGGCAAGCGGAATGTATCAACTTTGTGTACTGGTAGCCGGCAGTGATGCCAGGTCTCATGCTTTTGCATGAGATCTCATGTTTTTCAAAAATGTCTTATGTTATCATTACTTCTTCGCAAAATCTCATGCTTTTTAGTTTATGGTTGTAAAAATAAATTTATTTTTAAACCATTATTCTCACAAATTTCTTCGAGATTCACTATAAATATTCATAACAAAGTATAAAGGAATTCGGCTTACGCTACAAGAAAGGCATTGCCATAAATTTACAACAGTGGCATCATTCGATCATGTTTAATAATTGGAAATTGCAACATGGCGCCGTCTGACTGAGAGTTACGTGCAAATGCGCGGTGATTCCCCTTAATTAACAAGAATTTTACTTTTAACAGATAGTTTTTAATTCAGGGGCGTAGCTACCGCCGTATCAATGATACGGGGCCCCTGAGTTGCAGGGGCCCCCAAATGTGTGTAAGCAAAAATTACTAAGAGAAAATGTAAATCTTGGTACAAAATTGAGAAGAGGGGTCCCAAAAGCAGGGAACCTTTTTTTTTGCTCTTCAAAAATTTTTGTCGAAATTGCCATCTGTGTGCAAACTTGTGCATGTGTACGACACGTCAGTTAAAGTTCCAGGGGTTCCAGTTTAGGAACGTCGTTTACGGGGCTATATTGTTGGTTTATTTGAGTTAACAAAATGGCTCTTTGGCGCCAGGAAGATGTATTGCGTGATTTTATAGATATGTACCAAGGTTATCCATCTTTTTGGAAAGTTAAAAGTAATGAATGCATTGAAAATAAAAATCTTCGCTGTAATTACGCTTATATGTTCAAGTTGATCACACCACCAGCTGTCAAAATCTGACGCTGATCTGACAGGTACATCTGAATCGTGTGTATCAAAAGCTTCATTTGAAACGTGCGTTTCAGGTTTGTATGACCGGATCATAGTTAAATTATTACTGTGGTAAAAGTGTAGGAACAAGTTATTTTAAAGCCTGTAAACATAGATCATTGACCTTGGGATATTTGATGAAATTATAACAAATATATAACATAATTCATTTTTAATAATTTTGCTCCCCATACATTGGTTACTTTGTAAAAATATAACGAATTCATAAAACATTTCCATATTCTAGGGGACACGGTGACGTCACGAACAAACCTTTGGAAAAAAAATGAAAATTCAGCACTCCTTTTAAGTTTATCACCCTTCAACACTTGCCGAGGGGATGGATGAGGGTACTTGATATACCCCCGTTGACACCACTTGGTCGCAATTTGCCAGATGTGCACTAGTATTAGGCCTAGCTAGAGATCGAGCGACCCTTCAGGATTGGTTATACCCTTAAAAAAGGGTTCCCATATATGATAAAAACTCCTACTTATCCAGCTGTAAAATATATCGGGGCTTTACCTTGTTTAAATAATGTAATTTTTACCTTTAGGGTTTCTCCCAAATTTTACCTTTGTAATGGTCAACCCCGAAATAATGAAACATGGTCTTATCCTAAAAATCTAAAATCACTGAGGTCGACAAAAATTTTGACAATCAGCTGATACTTTTGTTTTTCAATTTTCATAATTTGCCTATCTTATCTTATCTATTTCCATTTGCGGTTTTGTTATAAACCATATAAGTATTAACGTTACTACGTGATTTCTCACACAATCTTAATTAAAAGTAGGTGCAAAGAACATTATTTACGATAAATATGGTTGCTAAAAGTTCTCAACAAGGGGCGGACTTTCTATGGGACCGCATACTTTAGCTGTCCCTACAGAATTATTTGCATTAAACCGAAAAAGATTGGTTGAAAAACTTAGAGAAATTTCTGAAGATTCTGTAGTTTTATTACAAGGAGGAGATGAGGTCCCATTTTATGATACAGATATTACTTATAATGTTTTTCGGTAAGTAGAATGGGTAATATTACCATTAGTAAGCTGTCTTATATTGCTTTTGTAGACAAGAATCCTACTTTATGTGGTCATTTGGGGTAACAGAAGCAGAATGCTATGGAGCTATTGACATAAAAACTGGTGAAGCATATCTTTTTATCCCAAAACACCCAGAAGAATATGCAGTTTGGATGGGACCCCTTGCTCAGATAAATGATTTTTCAACAAAGTATGGGGTATCTAATGTACATTATGTCGATGAACTTAAAACAGTATTGGAAAAATTAAATAGGTCCAAAGTTCTTACTTTAAAAGGTGATAAAATTATAAATTCTGTATTTCTAATGAGGATATTCTTATAAATAATAATTATTATTTTAAGGTGTAAACACTGATAGTGGTTTAACAGCAAAACCAGCTACTTTCGAAGGAATAGAATCATTTACAGTTGATACTGACACCTTATTTCCTGTAATAGCTGACCTAAGAGTTTACAAAACAGATCATGAAATTAGGGTAATAAAATATGTTGTGGCAGTGTCAAGTTATGCTCACAGACAGGTATGGTATTTTTAAGTTATCTAATGTAAAAATACTAAACAACTTACTTTATTTGTTTCAGGTTATGAGAAAAATTAAACCTGGATATCATGAATACCAACTAGAGTCTGAATTTTTAAATGCATGTTATCAAAAAGGTTAGTAGATACTTCTTAGGTGTTTTTTAATTAGAACTAAAGATAATCATGTGTTAGAAATGTTTTATGCTACATTAGCTTTTGATGGGTTTCATTTATCCTTAACTTATGTTTCCATGTACATATCCTTGATACTACTACTACTACTTGATAGTGTTGCTCATTGTCAAAAAATTTAAAGTTAAATTAGCACTGCACTTGGTAGTGCATAATAAAAACTCCAGAAGCTTTGCTTTACTTGTATTGATTTGAGGCAACATAACTGCTCTTAATATATATTTTTTTTACTTTTAAGGGGGTTGCAGACATGTCTCCTATACTTGCATCTGTGGGTCAGGTGTAAATGGGGCCATCCTGCATTATGGGCATGCTGGTGCTCCGAATAATGCACCAATTCAAGACGGAGAGATTTGTCTCTTTGACATGGGAGCAAATTATTTTGGATATGCTGCTGACATCACCTGTTCCTTTCCAGGTACAATCATTCAAAATATTTTTACAAGCATGGCGTTTTTATACCAAAATGTGATAATTAGGTTTTTTGTATAGATTTTGATATTAGTATAATAATTTGTGTTGGCCATGAATGAAAAAGTTTTTAAAATCTATGTCTACCGGTAACACAGTGAACTGAGTCTTTGAACTTTATCCCAGAGAGCTGGTATTCAATTCCCAGGCGGGAAGACACAAAGCTGTCACAAGTATTAAAAAAATAAATAAGTAAATAAAAAATTATTTGCTGAATATTTAGGTTTTATTTTTTCTTAGCAAATGGCAAATTTACTGCCGATCAAAAATTAATATATGAAGCAGTACTAAGGGCAAACCAGGCTGTGCAAAAAGCAGCAAAACCAGGAGCGTCTTGGGTGGATATGCATGTGCTAGCTAACAGGACATTGCTTGAAGATCTTAAAAATGGCGGACTGTTAAAGGGAAACGTTGATGAAATGTTAGAGGCAGGTTTGGGAGCCATATTTCAGGTAAGGTTAAGGCATGTTAATATGCAGTTTGCATAACTATTAAAATGTATTAGTTATTTAAACTAAATATCATTATTTTGAATTTTTTAAAAATGGGTTTTTTAATCACAGAAACTTATAGCAAAAAATTAAATTGTGTAAAGTAGTTTGATTTTTGACACCTTTTTTGAAATACTTAATTTTTTTTTGTATGTATTTTCCATTTTAAGGCAATAAAATACTCACGTCACTCAAAACTTCATTAAACCACTTTATTATTATGGCTTGTAGCATATTCTACAGTTTGATCATTACATTTATTTGCGTTTTATTTAATAAAACAAAATAATTTAGCTCTTTCAGTATGGCGCCAAGTATATTTAATTTTTAAAAACAAATTATAATTCATATTAAGGGAAGATATGTAAGGACATAATAAATAAATTAATCTTAAAAATAAATAAATAAGATTGTTCAAAAATAACAAATTCTTAGTTTAATGTATTATCGTGTCTGTCGAATGTTTCGGGTGTCGGACCGAACAAACGCGTCCCTGTTTTTGTCGGACAAGTTTACCACAATGCTTTACGTGCAATTTTTAAACATTGTGCCGAATCCTTACGATTTTTGACACAATGTTTAAAAACTGCACGGGAAACATTGTGGTAATATAAACTTGTCCGACAAAAAAGTGACGCGTTTTCCCGTCCGACACCCGAAGCATTTGACATTGACAGGCTGGGAAAACACGTCGCTTCCATATATCCATTCCATATATGAATATTCATGGTAAACCTATCAAAAGGAACCCCCTATAAAGGTTTTAAAAGTGTTAGTATCATAAAGTGAATTTCATTACTCGCCCAGGGGCTACAACTTTGACAGGATAAAAACATAATACTCTTATAGGCCAGGAGGAAACTAGATTTTCTTGTCTCAGTTTTTTTTTTGAACAATGGTTCATGTAGATTAGATTAGATTAGAATAGGGCCGGGATAACCCATGCACTGAAGCCGCTCGGCTTATTGTGCGTCCTGTCTTTACGTCTGGGTGATATCAGCCAGACGGGACCTACAGCTTAACGTGGGTCCCGAACCACGGTCCTATGAGCGACAACTTAAGACCTCGTCCCCACCCTAGGGGGCACTACTGAACCTACCAACTGAGTGGGGTCCGCAAGTCTACGGTTGCGCAGGACACGGCAAAGTGTGTTCCGGCGCCCTGGTCCTTGTGGCCTTCAGTGTCGATACATTTTGCACTTTGTCCGTCTGGTGTTGAGCTAACCACTAAATTTCCGACCAACTTATAAATAAGTATTTGGCCTCAGCAGGACTCGAACCCACCTCACGTCCGTTGTGCGCGCAACAACTTAACGCCTTACACGCTAAGCCATCACTGGACTATGGTTCATATAACTGTATTGTAATAGAATGGGCGTCTGAGGAGAAATGTGTTTCTATGTTATGTGCTGCTTGCAGTTCTGTGGTTGTGCGACGACCAAGTTTTAACTTTTATTCAACCAACCCAATAAACCCTAATAAATAAAAATTTACGAACTCTGCAGGCGGCAGGCATCGTCAAGTGCAATGAAACGGCAACGCCACGGAAAAGTCAAGTTTATAAATCGTTAATATACTTTAATTACAATATTGTAAAAAGCCGATAAACTTAATAATCACAGTGCCGGAACTTGATCTGTAATACTACCATTATAAAATAATTAACTTGTTTAAAGACTTTTTTTTAATTGATAATTCTAACTCTCTTGAATCTATAATTTAAACATCTATTATGTGCTTTCTTTATTTTTTTTATCAATGAGATTTTAAATTTTAATATACCTAGATAAAAGCAACTTTGTTTATACACAATTAAAATGTTTTTAATGGAGATTGTTTAATACTTGAACGGTCATAAACAAGACTGATTATTTTATTATTGATAACTGGAGTTAGATTATTTAACTGGTAAAATTCTGTGGTAAGATGGCAAAACCTGATATGTCATTTTGTAGTAAAAATCGTGAGAGCAGTGGCGGCTGGTGCATAAGTGTTGCAGTGCTGCAGAGCTTCAAAAAAAAAAAACTCTAAATAATAAAAATAGTAAGTAGTTACGTAATCTACTTAGCTAACATATTTTCTAATACTTACCAAAAAGCAAATAATATAATATTATGCACACACGCTCTCACAGTAATGGCATGGCTAAAATTCGGATGTTGTTTGAGATGTTGTAGTGTAGGTTGCTGTCTTTATGCCTGTGCTCTGACAATGTTAGCGAAGACCTAATAAACGAACGCGCCAGCTTGAACGTCAGCGGTCGACCAGTGGAATAACCTACCGACTCAAGCTGAAGCTCTGAATTATTATTTATTTGGACCACGCTGACGGAGCTCTACGAGGCCCGTTCGAACACCCGCTGACACCCGCTTGCCCCTTGCCAATTATCACCGCCTAAAAGAACGCCGATAATTTAACCTGAAGAATTCGCCAACCTTTTTGTTCCGTGCGCTGCAGTTTGTCCAGCGGAGCGCGGTATAAACATTATTGTATAAAGTTTTTACGCTACTTTCTAGTTTACGGGCGTTTTCGGACGTTTGACTTAAAAACATTAATAATAGAGTGCGTGTGTTTTTCTTGTGTATTTTTGACAGTAATTACTATTTAGTGTGTACAATGGAAGTGGTCTTCAATTTAATTAATGTGAAGAAATTTTTAAATATTTATATGAAAAAAGATTGAATTGAAACCAAAAGGTAGACCATTACTAGATATTATTACAGAGAACGCTGGTGTAAGAAGAGGGAAAAAGTTATACAATGCAAATTTAGTAGAGACATTTATGCAAAAATAAATGGATTTGTGAATGTAACACAAAAAAAGCTTTATACTGTTTTCCTTGCTTACTTATTATTTTATCTTTAAAATAGACAATTTTAATGAAAAAGTGATTACAAAATTTGCAAGCAGAAAAGAGCGCAGGATAGACTTAATTTACAAAAAATATGGTAAGCTTTTTCTTATTTTGTTTTTTTACAAAAATTGCAGAACACCTTAAAATTTTTACCACGAGACGCCACTGTGTTGAGGACAGATATTTTTAACTTTGGTATGTCCTGAAAAATCCTCAATTTTAATGCAATATTTAAATTTTGCAACTTCATATGAAACAATTAGTTTAAAAATCTAAGTATTGTACTAAAAATTGACATATCGGGTTTTGCAATCTTACCACAGAATTATAAATATATTTTGAAGCTTTTTAATTCAATAGTTTGGTAAATTAAAAATAACACATATTTTTATATGTAGCAACCATGTAGTATAAAAATCACATCTTAGATATAGCTGATATAACTTTAAAAACAAATATGTATTTAAGTTTTGGGAATTATAATTGAGGCGTTGAGGACCACAGCGGACCATCCCACAAATCAAAATTAGAGCTTTACCACCCATTTTCAATAACATATAGACCACTTTGGCACTGATAAATAAGTTTAATGCTATTGAAAATATATATTAAATTTTAAAAAAATTATTTGTGGGATGGTCCGCTCTGGTTCTCAACACCTCAATTAATTAATGGAATAAAATTATATGGATAAAAATATAGCTCTGGAAAGAGAAACTTTACTTTAAAACATTTTTATAGCCCCATGGATTGGGTCACCTAATGGGCTTGGACGTACATGATGTAGGGGGTATTTAGCTGGCCAGCCTGAGAGACCCAAACAAGCTGGTCTTAACAAACTAAGAACTGCTAGAATATTACAAAAGGGGATGGTACTGACAATCGAACCTGGATGTTACTTTATTAAACCTGTAAGTTAAAAATCAACATTATTATTTAGTTTAATTTGCATTTTTACTTTTTAAACATAAGTCAGAAGAAGATATTATAGGTCATTTTACTTATTAAAGATTACAGGGTATTTTATTAAATGTGGATAGGTAGCATATCTCAGAAAGTAATAATCATAGGACATTAATAAAAAAATCCTCTTTAGGAAAACGATTATAAGAAACCGCCAAAAATTATTTTTAAGTTCCTAACTATACCGCTAGGCGGCGAAATAGCTATGGTCGTGTAAAATAAAACATTTTTCGTGGAAATCACCCAGTATAAGTTAGAAAAACAATATTCCTGCGGCATTACTATTAGAATTCTGCATTTTTTGGGTTAATCACTTTTTTTGTGGGGCGTAAAATAAGGGCTGTAGGTAAGGGTGAATTTTTACTGATTAAAATGCTCATACTTTCGTTTGCCTTAACAGAATTTAACAAAATTGGTTTTGTTTTAAAGAGGAACCTTGAAAATTTAAAGAATGTGAGACGTCATATAAGGGGAAACGGGGTTTTAAAAATGTGACAACCTGGGACAAGGAAGGGGGAGGGGCTTAAAACTTCTAAAATTCGTGTGATGTAGTTTATGAATGGGAAAATAAATTTGCGATTTAATTTTCAATGCTGATTTACCTCTAAATGGTTAAATTTTTCGAGTTAAATAAAGAGCACCTTTCTTAGAGGCTTTGAATTGGTTTTTTAGAAAACTTGCTAAAAAATGAGTAGCTATCAAATCTCAGAAACTATGATAAAAAAACAATTTTTAATGTAGACAAAGAGCCCTTCAGCAGTACACAATCATTGTGAATTACAACTAAAATTATGGAACGCGACAGACTTACTCTATATTTAAAATATCAGTAATTTTTTATTTTAACGAAAAAGGTAAAATTACTTTGAGGAGTTGTAACTCGAAAACCAGTGACATTAAAAAACAATAATAAATGAAGCTGTACCGTTATTTTTTAATGTGGAATCACGCTTTGTTTTGTTTAGCTACTGGACAGGGCTCTCTGTGACAAAACCCTCAATAAATTCGTCGTTCCTGAAGTATTGGAAAGATTTCGCAACTTCGGCGGTGTTCGAATTGAAGACAACGTTCTTATCACAGAAAACGGATTGGAAGATTTGACAAAGGTACCGAGAACTGTGCAAGAGATCGAGGATTGGATGAGTGGACAGGCTGATGAATCGAAATATTTGGATTCTGAAAAATTGTTTGTGTGGTAACATAAATAGTCAAATTTAATGGTATATTCTTTGGCCGTGATATAATATTAATTTATACTAAAAAAGAGGTGATAATCAATGTTATTGGTTTTAATCATAAATTTTATATTTTAAATAATAAAGAATATATTTTATTAAAAGCCTCGTATTTTTGTCATTTTAATAAAAAGTTTTAATGCAAATCGGGCTTCCGTACTTTTAATTTACAGAGAACTAAAGTCAACTGCAGTTGTAAGGGGGCTACCGTACTTTGAATTAACAGAGAGTACTTTTGATTTACAGAGAACCATTGACGACTGGATTTGCAAAACGGGATACCGTACTTTTATATCACAGAGAATTATAGTCGACTGCAGTTCTAAGGGGGTACCTTACTTTAAACTACGGTAGGCCCTCGTTTAGGTCAATCAAACATGGTTATGTGTAAAAGTAAAAAGTAAATAACCTATTTTTGTAAAAAAATAAGACATTCCAAAAGTAAAAACTATGGTAAGAGATTGAGACGCATTTTTTAAAAAATATAAAAAATATTTAAATAAATATTGTATTAAAATTGACTATATTATTGCAAATCCAAAATTAACAGTACAATAAGAAATATGGCATATGGTATTCTAGAGTTTTAACAATATTTATAGCCATTTTATAAAAAAAAATTCACAAAACTGGAAAAATAAAATTGTATTCGTGTTGTTATAGTACAGAGTACATCATCGGGAGCACATAGTTTGTGATGTGTGTAATTAATACTGGAGTTTTTTCTTTACTTTATGTGCACAATTCTTTGTCTAAACTGAAATGTATGCTTTGTAGAAAAAAGGTTTAAATTAAAAGTGGTAGAAAATTTATCGATTTAAAAGTTTGATTATTAGCAATTTATTATTTAAACAATAATTTAAAGAGATATCGGTAAAAAGTCAATAAACAAACAGTAATAATCGTTCAAATCGTAAACGGTTAATAATTTAAAAACAATTATAAAACCAAAAAGATAGGAAATTTGATTGTTTATAATAAAGGTCCTTATAATTATGGGCCTCAAGGGTACGGTTACGAAGATACAGGCTCAAACGGTTTTTTTCGCAAAATGGCGGCACTTCTGTCCGCCATATTTGTAAGTATTTTATGTTTTTAGGTTCATTTGATGTCTGCCCCAAAATCAAGTTGTTTAGAGACAAGGTGGCCTAACTTTATCATTTGACAGCCGGTGAATGTGACGTCAAGGGTATCCTTTTAAAAAAATCTCGTTATTTCTGTACTGTTTTGTAAATATCGTGTTAAGCGTGTTTATATTTGTAAGTAAATAGTGGATTAGAAAGAGTTTAACAATTGTATAAACTATATTTTTAATTTTAAATTGGTTAATTAAGGACACCCATGACGTCACAATATCAGCTGTTTACTGTCATATCGAAGTTGGGTCACCTTGGTAGTTTTCCAGTGACGCATATAAAGCGCTTCCGAGTAACTCCGGAGCATTTCGTTCTACTTTATGGCGTTCCAGTAAACGAAAGTGTTATTCACCTTAACTACTCCGTTTTTCTTTCTCCTTGCCCCTCATGCACCAGCCCCTCTTTTGTTGTCTGGTGCTCCAAACGTCAAAAAATTGTTTTTTATGGTTATAGATGGATTTTTTAAAATTATTTGTTTAAAATGGAATTAGATATTAGAAAAGATTATAATTATAAAGCCAAGAAAGGTTAAAAAAACGAAATTTTAAAATTTCTTAAAGATATCTCTCTTTCCTTGTCTAGGGATGCGATCCAGTGACTAACTTTTTATAGCAGTTTTAGAGCTTCAAGCCCTGGAGCGTGACGCACAAAAATTTTCGTCAGTGGAAAGCTCCTCTTGTCTTTAAACACCTTGCCCCAAGAAAATAAGTTGTTTAATATGGAGCTCTCGATCCCATTTAAGCCTATGTTAACTAAATTTTGTGACGTAATCTTTTCCCGTAATTTTTTGTTTACAATCGTACTGGAAGCTTTGCTTTGCTTTTTAGTCATTGGACTTTTATATATGTTTAGTTTTTGCTGTTTATAGTTAAATTAAGTAGTTATTAGTACTGCAGTTACAGAGAATTTCAAAACCTGTAAACACTGACCTTTGGATATTTTTTAAAGGATATTTACATTTAAATCGTTATTAAGGGTAAAATACAATTTTTTTAAGTGTCTTCTAGGTGATTTTATTTTATTTTATGCAAGTATTGGTTTATTTTGTCAGATAAAAATATTATGGCAAAAGGTGACATCACAAACATAACCTATATTTTCGCACAAATATAGAAAATTGAGCGCTCCTTATTAAAAAGTTTTTATTCCTTGACCTTGCCCCCTAATAGTGAAAATGACTTTTATCCTCTTCCTTATCCTAAAAATCTAAAATCACTGAAGTCGACAAAAATTTTGACAATCAGCTGATGCTATTGTTTTTAAATTTTTTATTTTACTACTATGACAAATATTAAATATTTATTAGACTAATAGCCTAATTAAAAAGCAGGTTATCAGTATGATAAATGTTTGTCAGAGCTTGGTGAATACGGCCGTTAATTCTTTATTTTTTATAATTTGCCTATCTTATCTTATCCATTTGCGGTTTTGTTATAAACCATATAAGTATAAACGTTACTACGTGATTTCTCACATAATCTTAATCAGAAGTAGGTGCAAAGAACATTATTTACGATAAATATGGTTGCTAAAAGTTCTCAACAGGGGGCGTACTTTCTATGGGACCCCATACTTTAGGTGTCCCTACAGAATTATTTGCACTAAACCGAAGAAGATTGGTTGAAAAACTTAAAGAAATTTCTGAAGACTCTGTAGTTTTATTACAAGGAGGAGATGAGGTCCCATTCTATGATACAGATATTACTTATAATGTTTTTCGGTGAGTAAATTTTTTTCTATATTACCATTTGTAAGCTGTGTTATATTTTCCTTTTAGACAAGAATCTTACTTTATGTGGACATTTGGGGTAACAGAAGCTGAATGCTATGGAGCTATTGACATAAAAACTGGTGAAGCATATCTTTTTATCCCAAGACACCCAGAAGAATATGCAGTTTGGATGGGACCCCTTGCTCAGATAAATGATTTTTCAACAAAGTATGGGGTATCTAATGTACATTATGTCGATGAACTTAAAATAGTATTGGAAAAACTAAATAGGTCCAAAATTTTGACTTTAAAAGGTGATAAAATTAAAAATTCTGTATTTCTATGAGGATATTCTTATAAATAATAAATTTATTTTAAGGTGTAAACACTGATAGTGGCTTAACAGCAAAACCAGCTACTTTTGAAGGAATAGAATCATTTACAGTTGATATTGACACCTTATTTCCTGTAATAGCTGACCTAAGAGTTTACAAAACAGATCATGAAATTAGGGTCATAAGATATGTTGTGGCAGTGTCAAGTTATGCTCACAGACAGGTATGGTATTTTAGGTTATCCAATGTAAGAATACTAAGGGCCGTTTGCACACCTTTCACTTAAGTGCTGCTTAACTATAAGCGGCAATTATCTTAAATATTTCGTTTGCACAGTTCCAAATTTTTGATATAAGCGTCACTAAGGGCCGTTTGCACAGGTTTCCCTTAAATCTGTCACTCTTGTAAGTGATGCTTACCGTAAGGGTGACCCTTAACATTTATGTTGCTTGCAAAGGTTTCACTTATCGGTGGCTTAGTTAAGGGTCAAAAAGTTGTGGCAACGTCGCGTTTATGACAGATTTTCCATTTTTTTCTTTTGTTCTGTTGGTATCTTAGACAAGGAAAACTCTAAGGTTGGTATACTGTCAACTAGTTGCTAATAAAATGAGCAGTAGAGCAGTTTGTTTATTTATTCTTAATCTTTTTCTAAAAGTTCCATCGTCAAAACTATTAAAATAATTGAATCTCTCATATACCCTCCTTGGATTCCTTGGAATTCCATTGATAACAAAATCAGGTAATTTTCTAGGAAACCTGCGGCAACTTCGATTTTGACGAAATTTGGTATACGGGGTTTTTGGGGCGCTGATCATGAATCTGGAAAAAATTTTTGGCGGAAACGTTTCGTTCTTATGATATTCATCATCAGGCTTGAAATTTAAACTAATCCTATTTTACAATATTTTCCCTTCTTTTTGCATACAATTCTTAATTTTAAGCTAAAGTGGCACACAATATTTGATTTTCACCTTTTAAAACCCCGTTTTTACGTATTTTACATTATTTTTGCATTAAATTGCATAGCTATACTTTGAATCATTTCAATCCCAGTGTGCCATGAAGCCCTATATGTATGTATGGTTGCCGCATTATCAAAGAAAAGCTATGCAATTTAATGCAAAAATAATGTAAAAACGTAGAAAAACGGGGTTTTAAAAGGTGAAAATCAAATATTGTGTGACACTTTGGCTTTAAATCAAGAATTGAGTGCAAAAAGAAGGGAAACATAGTAAAATTAGCTTAGATCAAATTTGAACTTTGATGATGAATATCTCAAAAACGAAACGTTTCCGCCAAAAATATCTTTCAGATTCGTGATCAGCGCCCCAAAAACCCCCATATACCAAATTTCGTTAAAATCGGAGTTGCCGCAGGTTTCTAGAAAATTACAAAATCCAGCTCATCCTCTTCATCATCTCTCACAAGTTCCTTTTTTTATAATTGCACAAAATAAATAAAATAACCTTCAAATTTAAAAGTAACGCTCGTAAAAGTAAACAGTAATGACAGTAAACCTATGCCATAACCTCAAAACAGGCCTTAAGCCAAGGAATATCTTCCGCTTATCTTAAATCATATTAAGTGACGCTTATATCAAAAATTTGGAACTGTGCAAACGAAATATTTAAGATAATTGTCGCTTATAGTTAAGCAGCACTTAAGTGAAAGGTGTGCAAACGGCCCTTAATATGATTTAAGATAAGCGGAAGATATTCCTTGGCTTAAGGCCTGTTTTGAGGTTATGGCATAGGTTTACTGTCATTACTGTTTACTTTTACGAGCGTTACTTTTAAATTTGAGGTTATTTTATTTATTTTGTGCAATTATAAAAAAATGGAACTTGTGAGAGATGATGAAGAGGATGAGCTGGATTTTGGGTAATTTTCTAGAAACCTGCGGCAACTCCGATTTTAACGAAATTTGGTATATGGGGGTTTTTGGGGCGCTGATCACGAATCTGAAAGATATTTATGGCGGAAACGTTTCGTTTTTGAGATATTCATCATCAAAGTTCAAATTTGATCTAAGCTAATTTTACTATGTTTCCCTTCTTTTGCACACAATTCTTGATTTAAAGCTAAAGTGTCACACAATATTTGATTTTCACCTTTAAAACCCCGTTTTTCTACGTTTTTTACATTATTTTTGCATTAAATTGCATAGCTTTTCTTTGATAATGCAGCAACCATACATACATATAGGGCTTCATGGCACACTGGGATTGAAATGATTCAAAGTATAGCTATGCAATTTAATGCAAAAATAATGTAAAATACGTAAAAACGGGGTTTTAAAAGGTGAAAATCAAATATTGTGTGACACTTTAGCTTTAAATTAAGAATTGTGTGCAAAAAGAAGGGAAAATATTGTAAAAATAGGATTAGTTTAAATTTCAAGTCTGATGATGAATATCTTAAGAACGAAACGTTTCCGCCAAAAAATTTTTCCAGATTCATGATCAGCGCCCCAAAAACCCCCGTATACCAAATTTCGTCAAAATCGAAGTTGCCGCAGGTTTCTAGAAAATTACCTGATTTTGTTATCAATGGAATTCCAAGGAATCCAAGGAGGGTATATGAGAGATTCAATTAATTTAATAGTTTTGACGATGGAACTTTTAGAAAAAGATTTAGAATAAATAAACAAACTGCTCTACTGCTCATTTTATTAGCAAAAATAATGATAATTTCAATTAAAACGATGTAAATGGGAAGTAACAATAATCAGGAAAACTAATCCCGTCTACCTAACCTTACTAACAATGCACTTGACAGTATACCAACCTTAGAGTTTTCCTTGTCTAAGATACCAACAGAACAAAAGAAAAAAATGGAAAATCTGTCATAAACGCGACGTTGCCACAACTTTTTGACCCTTAACTAAGCCACCGATAAGTGAAACCTTTGCAAGCAACATAAATGTTAAGGGTCACCCTTACGGTAAGCATCACTTACAAGAGTGACAAATTTAAGGGAAACCTGTGCGAACGGCCCTAAACAACTTACTTTATTTATTTTAGGTTATGCGAAAAACTAAACCTGGATATTATGAATATCAATTAGAGTCTGAATTTTTAAATGCATGTTATCAAAAAGGTTGGTAAATACTTCCTAAGTGTTTTTAATTAGAACTTAAGATAAGCATATGTTAGAGATGTTTTATGTTGCATTTGGTGTATTCCTTTTATGCTCCAGAACCGCCCGGAACGACACCATGAGTGTTCCTTTTACAATTTTTTGACATTTTTTCATGTTATAGAAACGTTCTTGACACTATTGACAGTTTAGAGAACGGTTCAGAACGGTTCTACAAGGTAAAGGAATACACTAATTTGCTTTTGATGGGTTTCATTTAACCTTAACTTATGTTTCCATATACAGGGTGTAATTTAATTAATGCCTAAAAATACAAGATATGATTCTTAAGCTTTAGGAATAAAAGCTAATATAAAACATATATCCTAAACCTCTTAACTTTTGAGCTACAGGGTGGTAAAGTTTTAAGAAAAAATCACTTTTATATTATACCTTTAAAACTGTTAGAGATATTCTCATAAAATTTGGCACACACCTACTAAGCACCAATAATTTTTTTCTTTTAAATATTTCTACCAGTGGTGTCCGTACGGGATAAATACAATAATTTTCCAAAAAAATGTTATGTTATTGCTTTTCCCAAAAACAAAAATCATAATTTGAATCCTCATTTACTTTACAATAAATTTGACCTCTCGATGTTATTTTTTTGTCCGATGCACCGTTTTCGCGTAAAAACTAAAAATAGGACACTAAACTTCGATTGAAAATTAGCCCAATAATCGCTCATTTATATTATGCCATGTACAGACTTGGATACAATCAGGACAACATTGTCGGCCGACTGTATCTGGTTCAAAAAATTTTTCAGCAACAAAGTTGGCCAACATTTGCAGATACAAGTTTTTCGCGTCCACACTAGTTTTAAAGCTCGTATAAACCTGCCAAAGTTTTCCATATTAAAGGGAAAACAGGCGACTTGCCGATTCCTTGGATGAAAACGCCCCCGATGTTGCCATGGCGTTTGCAACAAGTCGGCCGACCGATGTGCAACATTCAAGATACAGTCGGTCAACAACTGTTTTCGCCGATTGTATCCAAGTCTGTACGTGGCGTTACATAACATATAAATACATCATGTGAAATATTACCTGAAAAGTATAGCACCGGCCATATTAAGATATAATCTAAATTTCTTAGCTTAGGACGCAAAAATCGAATCCGCCTCAGACGATACTTCTTCTCGAGCCGGCCCTGTACGAGTTCCCCACCAATGGCGAATTCCAAAGTTGCCGGCGCGCTTTACTTCATATGTTTACCACTGAAAGTAGACACTTCGAGATCTATTTTATTTAAATTTTTCTTTAAACGGCATGATAAATACTTTTTATTTATTTTTTACAATCGTGCAAAATATCTTTTTCTTCAACATACTAGTTTTTCGTTATAATGACCCAATTCCTTTAAAAAATAAAATTAAAAACTTGTCATTCTTTCACGCTTCTCCTATGCTAGGTCATGTGCAAATAAACATCATTTTTAATAAACGCAAATATCTCTTGACAGACGTACTAAATTGCCTTTAAATTTGAACAATTTGTGTATTGTGCATGTAATTATTTATATCCTCAGTTTAAACAGTTTATTGACATTTTGCTTGCGTGTCCATGCTACCTTAAATTCATTTCAGAAGAAATGTTGCAGTGTCAAAAAATTTTAAGGGACATTAGCACAGCACTTGGTGGTGCATAATAAAAACTCCAGAAGCTTTGCATTACTTGTATTAAATTGTGGTAACATAACTGCTCCTAATATTTTTTTGACGTAACAACGTCTTATAATTCGATAAAGCCGGCTGCACGCACCAAGAAACATGACTCATGCGGCGTTACCTCGCACTGAGGCGTTCCATTTAAGGTTTGAAGTGCAAGCGAGAGCGCGGAACGAGCGACTAAGAGGCACAATCGGCCTCCGCGTTCGGCAGCGTTCGACATCTTTTTCTCTCCTACTTGAGTGAGCGGTCCGCGTGGACAGCTGCTATACAATAATACATTTACATGTTTTTGTCAAGTATGAAGTGCAGTGAGAAGTGAATGTTATGTCAATTGTTTATAGCAACCATTCCATCAGTATTATCTATGACGTAGTCACGTTCGACTATCGTCAGTAAACCGACTTTGCAGACAACCGATTTTTTTATTTTTAAGGGGGTTGCAGACATGCCTCCTACACTTGCATCTGTGGATCGGGTGAAAATGGGGCCATCCTGCATTATGGGCATGCAGGTGCTCCGAATAATGCACCAATTCAAGATGGGGATATTTGTCTCCTTGACATGGGAGCAAATTATTTTGGATATGCTGCTGACATCACCTGTTCCTTTCCAGGTACAATTATTTAAAATATTTTTACAAGCACATAAATGATCTTATTTTGGTCTCATTACTACAATAGTATTGTTGGGCATATAAAAAATGTAGTGTTATTTCATTTTTTATATGGATTTTGATAATGGTACAATAATATGTGTTGGCCATAAATGAAAAAAGTTCCTAAACTCTTGTCTTCCCAGTAACACAGTGAAGTGAGTCTGTGAACTCTATCCCTGAGAGCCCAGATTTGATCATCAGGCGGGGAGACACAAAACTGTCACAAGGATTTTAAAAAAGAAATCGTATTAACATAATATTTATGTTTTATTTTATCTTAGCAAATGGCAAATTTACTGCCGATCAAAAATTAATTTATGAAGCAGTACTAAGGGCAAACCAGGCTGTGCAAAAAGCAGCAAGACCAGGAGTGTCTTGGGTGGATATGCATGTGCTAGCTAACAGGATATTGCTTGAAGATCTTAAAAATGGCGGACTGTTGAAGGGAAATGTTGATGAAATGTTAGAGGCAGGTTTGGCAGCCATATTTCAGGTAAGGTAACCACGAGGTTGCATGTTGCACATTTATTAGTTTTTAAACTAAAGATAGTTATTTTGATTTTTATAAAAATGGGTGTTTTAACCATAGAAACTTATAGCAAAAAAATTAACGTGTTAAACGGCTCTAAGATTTTGTGAATGTAATTTGATTTTTAGCACCTTATTGACAAGAATTTTTTTTGTAGTATTTTCAATTTTGAGGCAATAAAATATTCATAAGTCAAAATTTCATTAAACCACTTTAATAATATGGCTTGTGGCATATTCGGTTGGTTGCTGGAATTCAATAATAAATTTGAAAAATAGGTATCCCAATAAAATTTAAAAACTTTGAATTGATTTTTGCAACACTGAAGAGCTGGCAACATCGCCGATATCAACGGATAAGATAATTATAGTTTTAAGACCTTTTGGACACACTGTATACAAATGGTAAACCGTATAAACAGATTTTTGACGTTTATAAAAAATTTACTCCGATGTAACAAAACCTTTTTGACCTTCACCTCCTTAGATATACAAAAGCGTCAAGAAAAGCATGAAGTAAGCGGTTGGTTTGGTTTTTAACACCTGAAGACCTTTTTTTTCTCGTCAACTTTTTCCAGAATTCCTTCCCCCGGGAATATCCACCCCCACCCCCCGTTAATAATGTCTGAATTCAACTTCAAAATCAAATGTTTAAATAACGTTTTCATTAAATGAGGTTTTTTTGGGGGGAACTCCTTCACTTTTTTGCTGTCAATTCAGATACGCCACTGTCGTTAATCTATTTTAATTTTTGTATTTTAAATAGCAAATAAGCCTAATAATCACAGTGCCGGATCTTGATCTGTATTACTACCATTATAAAATAATAAACTTGTTTAAAGGTTTTTTTTTAAAATTGATAATTCTAATTCTCTTGAATGTATGACCTTAACATCTATTATGTGTTTTCTTTCTTTTTTTATCAATTAGATTTTAAAGTTTAATATACCCAGATAAAGCACCTTTTTTGTTACACAATTAAAATGTTTTTATCGAGATTTTTTAATACTTGATAGATTATTTAACTTTTATAATTATAAATATGTTGTGGTTGGTGCGAGGCCGTAGGCGATCTCCCACACCGCCTAACATCAAAATTAAAGCTTGAACACACATTATCAATATCATAACGCTTAATTGTCAGGGCCACTTTGGACCCTTATTTTAAGATAATAATAGCTCACTTAGACCACTTTGGCCCTGATAAATAAGTTTTATGTTTTTGAAAATATGTTAGATTTTTTTTTAATTTGCGGGATGATCCGCTGTGGCACTTAACACTTCAATTAATTAATGAAATAAAATTATACGAATAAAAATATAGCTGTGGAAAGAGAAACTTTATTTTAAAACGTTTTTTTAGCCCTGTGGATTGGGTCACCTAATGGGCCTAGACGTACATGATGTAGGGGATATTTAGCTGGCCAACCTGAGCGACCCAAACAACCCGGTCTTAACAAACTAAGAACTGCCAGAATTTTACAAAAGGGAATGGTAATGACAATCGAACCTGGATGCTACTTTATTAAACATGTAAGTCAAAAAACAACATTAATATTTAGTATACTTTGAATTTTTACTTTTTAAACCTAGTCAGAAAAAGATAGGGCATTAAACTTATTAAAAATATACAGGGTATTTCATTAAGGATGGATAGGTAGCATATCTCAGGAAGTAATAGTCGTAGGACATTAAGAAAAAAAAATAATTTAAGAAATCGATTATATGAAATTGCTGAAAATGATTTTCAAGTACCTAACTATACCGCTAGGGGGCGAAATAACTAAAGTCGTGTATAAAAATATATATTTTTTTCTTGAAAATCACCCGGTATAAGTTAGAAAAACAATATTACCGCGGTATTACTATTAGAATTCTGCTGTTTTTTTGGTTAATCATTACTTTTTCTTGTAGGGCGTAAAATAAAGGCTGTAGGTAAGGGTGAAGTTTTACTAATTAAAATGCTTATATTTTCCTTTGCCTTAACATAATTTAACAAAGCCGGTTTTGTTTTAAAGAGGAACTTTTGCTGATTAAGAACAGAAATAACCCTAGTCAGTCAAAATAACTGTTTTCTGTTGATTATTTTTAAATACTTGCATAAATTTAGGTGACGTTCCGTAAATTAACCACGGATCTTGGTTTTTCGGTTCCCGTTCCTTAACCTTATCATTTTGTGAAATCTGGTTAGATTATTAAACGCGGTTTCTTAACATTTGGATGTCACCGGTATTACCGCTGTCAAACCGCTATTTACTGATCGGTAATCTTGGTTAACACATGTAACCTTACGCTAAAAAAATGTGAGACGTCACATAAGGGCAACGGGGTTCTAAAAATGTGAAAACCTGTGACAAGGGGGGAGGGGCTTAAAAGTTCTAAAATTTGTGTGACGTAATTTATGAATGGGAAAATAAATTTACGATTTAATTTTTAAGGCTGGTTTACTTCTAAACAGTTAGATTTTCCAAGTTAAATAATGAGCCTCTTTCTTAAAGGCTTTGCATTGTTCTTTTAGAAAACTTGCTAAAAAATAGAGTAGCTTATAGAATAATAATAGAGAATAACCTTAACTGGCATAAACACATTGTATCTATAGCCACCGCGGCTTCAAAAAAGCTTGGATTTCTTTCCGAGCCAAAAAGTATTTTCTCCTTCCAATTTATACACTTTGTATGTATCCCAAATTCGACCCTCTCTGGAATATTGTTCTCATGTCTGGGGAATGGCATCCCTACAACCCTCAGCATTCTTGATGCCATTCAAAGAAGGGCTGTTCGTCTTATTAATGATCCTTTACTTACTCAAAGACTTCCTTCTCTTGCTCATCGTCGAGCTGTGGGAGATCTATCGCTCTTCTATAGATACTTTTACGGCTTCTGCTCCGACGAATTGTCCAGTATAGTCCCTCCTCTTGCAGTTCCCAACAGAGAAACTCGTGGTGCCGCGCGTAGGCATCCCCATAAAGTTCAATTGGACAGGCCCCGAACTTCCCATTTCGTTCGTTCTTTTATCCCTAGAGTTTCTAGACTGTGGAACCTGTTGCCAGCGGAGGTCTTTCCTCCCCCAAATATTCAAGTTTTTAAGTCCCGTGTTAACAAACTTCCTCTTACCCTGCTTAAGACACCCACGGTACGTTAGTATTTAGGCGTTCAGCCTTCGTGGATTGTCCAAAGATAAAAAAGCTATCAAAACTCAAAAACTATGATATAAAAGACAATTTCAATGTAGATAAAGAGCCCTCTAGCGGCACACAATCAATGTGAATTGTTACTAAAATGATGGAACGCAACAGACATAATCTATATTCCAAATATCAGTCATTTTTTGCTTAAGCAAAAAATTAAAAAACAAGCATAAAAGAATTACTTTGAGGAGGTGTAACTTGAAAACCAATGACATTAAAAAAATAATAAATGAGGCTGTACCGTTATTTTTTAAAATATAATTACTCTTTATTTTTTTAGCTACTGGACAGAGCTCTCTGCGACAAAACCCTCAATAAATTCATCGTTCCTGAAGTATTGGAAAGATTTCGCAATTTCGGCGGTGTTCGAATTGAAGACAACGTTCTTATCACAGAAAACGGATTAGAAGATTTGACAAAGGTACCGAGAACTGTGCAAGAGATCGAGGATTGGATGAGTGGAGAGGCTGATGAATCGAAATATTTAGATTCTGAAAAATTGTTTGTGTGGTAACATAAATAGTCAAATTTTATGTTATGTATTCTTTGGCCGTGTCATAGTATTAGCTAAGACTAAAAGATAGGTGTTAATCAATGTTATCCGTTTTGATCATGAAATTTTATACTTTAAGAATAAAATGATATATTTTATTAAAATCTTGGTGTTTTTGTCATTTTAATACAATTTTATTGATATAAGACATTTCCTCGATATTTTAGATCCACTAGATACTCCACTAGATACTTTTTGATTGCTTATCCTAAGAATACCAATCAAAATTGATTGGGTAAATGTTATATTTTACACATTTTATACAATTGCGAGATCCCTTTCACCAAGTAAGTACTCTGAGCTCTGCAAGATCTCCCTGCTTTTGCGATTCATAAAAAATGCTTAGAATTACCCTAAAAGGTCGAAAACACTTTTACAGCGTCTTTATATGGAAAAATGAGATACTTCTTGTCCCAAGAAAATAAAGTCAGTTTTTTTGTGCATTTAACAGTCCTTTGCCGAAGAGACAGAGAAGAATAGTACTAGTACCTTTCTCTCTCGTTTCGCGTGCTGATTGGACGGAAGGAAAAGACAGTACTCTATCTACCAATTAAAACGTCGCGAGTTAGAAAGGTACTAGACAAGGAATACTACTTTATAGTTTAGTGGTTTTCTGTTAGTTTAAATTTACACAAAATAATTTAGCTTTTCTTTAGAATAAAGATGTTTAATAAATATTTTAAAGACAATTAAACTTTTTAAATACTATGAGGAACTAGTTTGCCCTATAATATAATTAAAGTTAAGATTACTTTAAAAGAAATAAATCAATAAAATATTTAATATAAAATAATTATTTTAATTTAGGTTATATGAAAAAAAATCACTATACAGGGAAGGTTGCAAACCCTAAAAAAAGGTTCATAGGCTTCCGGTCTGAATTATTTTCTCATAATCCAATAAAATAAATTCGTCTGACAGTCTCGTTAAGATTTTATTTTATTGGATTATGATAAAATAATTTTGACTGGAAGTATAGTAAATAGTTTTTTTATAACCTAAAGTAAAATAATTATTTTATATTAAATATTTCATTAATTTATTTATTTTAAAGTAATCTTAACTTTTATTATATTATGCAAGGTCAGAATAGTTCTTAATAGTATATAAAAAAATAATTGTCTTGAAATCTTTATTAAACATCTTTATTCTGAAGAAAAGCCAAATATTATTTTGTTTAAGGAATACTACGTTTTGGTATCAGTTAACGTAAGCGGCGTTTTGGAATGAGTTACCATATATTAGAAATTGCCGCTAATAATAATTATTTGTTGTTTTTATGCTAATATAAATATCAAAGGCACCGCTATGACATTTGGCGCTTACCACTTGTATCGTAGAAAAGGCCTTATAAGTTGTTGTTATTATTAAAACATAAAAGCAGAATAAAAAAAACACATGAGTCAGCCTAAAATTAAACTATTTATCTAATATATTTTAGATGCCGCAATTGATTGTTGTCTGATATGTTATTTTTAAATTCAGTACATGAGCTATTTATATTTAAAAAAAACCAGGGGCTATCGTTTTTTTAGAATTTACAGAGAAGCACTGCGACTGCAATGGTAATGGCGGGGCGGTATCGTACTTTAAATTCACAGACAAACATAGTCGACTGCATCTGCAAAGCGGGCTACCTTACTTTTAGTTCACAGAGAAACATAGTCTACTGCATTTGCAAAGCGGGCTACCGTACTTTTAGTTCACAGAGAAACATAGTCGACTGCATTTGCACAGAGCAGGCTGCTACCGTATTTTTACTTCACAGAGAAACATAGTCGACTGCATTTGCAAAACGGGCTACCGTACTTTTAGTTCACAGAGAAACATGGTCGACTGCATTTGCAAAGCGGGCTACCGTACTTTTAGTTCACAGAGAAACATAGTCGACTGCATTTGCAAAGCGGGCTACCGTACTTTTAGTTCACAGAGAAACATTGTCGACTGCATTTGCAAAGCGGGCTACCGTACTTTTAGTTCACAGAGAAACATAGTCGACTGCATTTGCAAAGCGTGCTACCGTACTTTTAGTTCACAGAGAAACATAGTCGACTGCATTTGCAAAGCGGGCTGCCGTACTTTTAGTTCCCAGAGAATCATTGTCGACTGCATTTGCAAAGTGCGCTACCGTACTTTTAATTCACAGAGAAACATAGTCGACTGCATTTGCAAAGCGGGCTACCGTACTTTTAGTTTACAGAGAAACATTGTCGACTGCATTTGCAAAGTGCGCTACCGTACTTTTAGTTTACAGAGAAACATTGTCGACTGCATTTGCAAAGTGCGCTACCGTACTTTTAATTCACGGAGAAACATAGTCGACTGCATTTCCAAAGCGGACTACCGTACTTTTAGTCACAGAGAAACATAGTCGACTGCATTTGCAAAGCGGGCTACCGTATTTTTAGTTTACAGAGAAACATAGTCGACTGCATTTGCAAAGCGGGCTACCATACTTTTAGTTTACAGAGAAACATTGTCGACTGCATTTTCAAAGTGCGCTACCGTACTTTTAATTCACAGAGAAACATAGTCTACTGCATTTGCAAAGCGAGCTACCGTACTTTTAATTCACAGAGAAACATAGTCTACTGCATTTGCAAGGCGGGCTACCGTACTTTTAGTTCACAGAGAAACATAGTCGACTGCATTTGCAAAGCGTGCTACCGTACTTTTAGTTCACAGAGAAACATAGTCGACTGCATTTGCAAAGCGGGCTAACGTATTTTTAGTTTACAGAGAAACATAGTCGACTGCATTTGCAAAGCGGGCTACCATA
Organism: Listronotus bonariensis; assembly: GCA_014170235.1. Classification (NCBI taxonomy): domain Eukaryota; kingdom Metazoa; phylum Arthropoda; class Insecta; order Coleoptera; family Curculionidae; genus Listronotus; species Listronotus bonariensis. The sequence continues at coordinate 92,306 of JACEGR010001186.1, forward strand.
CTTTTAGTTTACAGAGAAACATTGTCGACTGCATTTTCAAAGTGCGCTACCGTACTTTTAATTCACAGAGAAACATAGTCTACTGCATTTGCAAAGCGAGCTACCGTACTCTTAGTTCACAGAGAAACATAGTCGACTGCATTTGCAAAGCGGGCTACCGTACTTTTGGTTTACAGAGAAACATTGTCGACTGCATTTGCAAAGTGCTCTACCGTACTTTTAATTCACAGAGAAACATAGTCTACTGCATTTGCAAAGCGGGCTACCGTACTTTTAATTCACAGAGAAACATGGTCTACTGCATTTGCAAAGCGGGCTACCGTACTTTTAGTTCACAGAGAAACATAGTCTACTGCATTTGCAAAGCGGGCTACCGTACTTTTAATTCACAGAGAAACATAGTCTACTGCATTTGCAAAGCGGGCTACCGTACTTTTAGTTCACAGAGAAACATAGTCGACTGCATTTGCAAAGCGGGCTACCGTACTTTTATTCACAGAGAAACATAGTCGACTGCATTTGCAAAGCGGGCTACCGTACTCTTAGTTCACAGAGAAACATGGTCGACTGCATTTGCAAAGCGGGCTACCGTACTTTTGGTTTACAGAGAAACATTGTCGACTGCATTTTGCAAAGTGCTCTACCGTACTTTTAATTCACAGAGAAACATAGTCTACTGCATTTACAAAGCGGGCTACCGTACTTTTAATTCACAGAGAAACATAGTCTACTGCATTTGCAAAGCGGGCTACCGTACTTTTAGTTCACAGAGAAACATATAATCTACTGCATTTGCGAAGTGCGCTACCGTACTTTTAAATCACAGAGAAACATAGTCGACTGCATTTGCATAGCGGGCTACCGTACTTTTAGTTTACAGAGAAACATAGTCGACTGCATTTGTAAAGCGGGCTATCGTACTTTAAACTACGGTAGCCCGCTTGGAAAATGCAATCAACTATGCTTCTCTGTGCATTAAAAGTACGGTAAGCCCTTGCAACTACAGTCGACTATGCTTTTTTGTAAATTTTAAAATATACGGTAGCCCCTCGTTTAGGTATCAAACATGATTAACTGTGAAAGCATAAAAGAAAACAACCTGTTCTTGTAAAAAACAAGACAGTGCAAAAGTAAAAATTATGGTAAAACATCGAGACGCATGTTTTAAGAAATAAGAATAAAACAAAAACATTTAATTAAAAATTGTATTTAAATTATTTAAATTGTTCTAGAGTTTTAAGAATATTTACAGCCACTTTATCACTATTTTTTGTTCACAACATCGTAGAAAAATAAATATTTAATAAATAAAATTCAACAAATAAAAATTGAATTCAAGCTGTTGGAACAGCATCGGAAAGCACAGAGTTTGTGATTTAGTTAGCTGATACATAAAAATCCTGCCTGGACTTTTTTGGGGTTATACTGGGGATTTTCCTTGTTTTCTGTACCTGATTTTTATCTGAACTAAAATTAACGCTTTGTACAAAGAGACAATTCGTTTTTCCATATATAAATTGAATTATTTTATGAAATTTTGTTTTGTTTATAAAGATGCGCCTTTTGACTGGCAATTAATATCCAAATGTGCATATTTGAGAACTTTGGTTCAGATTCGCAAGATAACTAGAGAATTCGTCTCTTATTTGTTCTGTTTATCGACTGTGGACAAACCGTGTGGTTTTAGTTCACAGAGAAACATAGTCGACTGCATTTGCAAAGCGGGCTACCGTACTTTTAGTTCACAGAGAAACATTGTCGACTGCATTTGCAAAGCGGGCTACCGTACTTTTAGTTCACAGAGAAACATAGTCGACTGCATTTGCAAAGCGTGCTACCGTACTTTTAGTTCACAGAGAAACATAGTCGACTGCATTTGCAAAGCGGGCTGCCGTACTTTTAGTTCCCAGAGAATCATTGTCGACTGCATTTGCAAAGTGCGCTACCGTACTTTTAATTCACAGAGAAACATAGTCGACTGCATTTGCAAAGCGGGCTACCGTACTTTTAGTTTACAGAGAAACATTGTCGACTGCATTTGCAAAGTGCGCTACCGTACTTTTAGTTTACAGAGAAACATTGTCGACTGCATTTGCAAAGTGCGCTACCGTACTTTTAATTCACGGAGAAACATAGTCGACTGCATTTCCAAAGCGGACTACCGTACTTTTAGTCACAGAGAAACATAGTCGACTGCATTTGCAAAGCGGGCTACCGTATTTTTAGTTTACAGAGAAACATAGTCGACTGCATTTGCAAAGCGGGCTACCATACTTTTAGTTTACAGAGAAACATTGTCGACTGCATTTTCAAAGTGCGCTACCGTACTTTTAATTCACAGAGAAACATAGTCTACTGCATTTGCAAAGCGAGCTACCGTACTTTTAATTCACAGAGAAACATAGTCTACTGCATTTGCAAGGCGGGCTACCGTACTTTTAGTTCACAGAGAAACATAGTCGACTGCATTTGCAAAGCGTGCTACCGTACTTTTAGTTCACAGAGAAACATAGTCGACTGCATTTGCAAAGCGGGCTAACGTATTTTTAGTTTACAGAGAAACATAGTCGACTGCATTTGCAAAGCGGGCTACCATACTTTTAGTTTACAGAGAAACATTGTCGACTGCATTTTCAAAGTGCGCTACCGTACTTTTAATTCACAGAGAAACATAGTCTACTGCATTTGCAAAGCGAGCTACCGTACTCTTAGTTCACAGAGAAACATAGTCGACTGCATTTGCAAAGCGGGCTACCGTACTTTTGGTTTACAGAGAAACATTGTCGACTGCATTTGCAAAGTGCTCTACCGTACTTTTAATTCACAGAGAAACATAGTCTACTGCATTTGCAAAGCGGGCTACCGTACTTTTAATTCACAGAGAAACATGGTCTACTGCATTTGCAAAGCGGGCTACCGTACTTTTAGTTCACAGAGAAACATAGTCTACTGCATTTGCAAAGCGGGCTACCGTACTTTTAATTCACAGAGAAACATAGTCTACTGCATTTGCAAAGCGGGCTACCGTACTTTTAGTTCACAGAGAAACATAGTCGACTGCATTTGCAAAGCGGGCTACCGTACTTTTATTCACAGAGAAACATAGTCGACTGCATTTGCAAAGCGGGCTACCGTACTCTTAGTTCACAGAGAAACATGGTCGACTGCATTTGCAAAGCGGGCTACCGTACTTTTGGTTTACAGAGAAACATTGTCGACTGCATTTGCAAAGTGCTCTACCGTACTTTTAATTCACAGAGAAACATAGTCTACTGCATTTACAAAGCGGGCTACCGTACTTTTAATTCACAGAGAAACATAGTCTACTGCATTTGCAAAGCGGGCTACCGTACTTTTAGTTCACAGAGAAACATATAATCTACTGCATTTGCGAAGTGCGCTACCGTACTTTTAAATCACAGAGAAACATAGTCGACTGCATTTGCATAGCGGGCTACCGTACTTTTAGTTTACAGAGAAACATAGTCGACTGCATTTGTAAAGCGGGCTATCGTACTTTAAACTACGGTAGCCCGCTTGGAAAATGCAATCAACTATGCTTCTCTGTGCATTAAAAGTACGGTAAGCCCCTTGCAACTACAGTCGACTATGCTTTTTGTAAATTTTAAAATATACGGTAGCCCCTCGTTTAGGTATCAAACATGATTAACTGTGAAAGCATAAAAGAAAACAACCTGTTCTTGTAAAAACAAGACAGTGCAAAAGTAAAAATTATGGTAAAACATCGAGACGCATGTTTTAAGAAATAAGAATAAAACAAAAACATTTAATTAAAAATTGTATTTAAATTATTTAAATTGTTCTAGAGTTTTAAGAATATTTACAGCCACTTTATCACTATTTTTTGTTCACAACATCGTAGAAAAATAAATATTTAATAAATAAAATTCAACAAATAAAAAATTGAATTCAAGCTGTTGGAACAGCATCGGAAAGCACAGAGTTTGTGATTTAGTTAGCTGATACATAAAAATCCTGCCTGGACTTTTTTGGGGTTATACTGGGGATTTTCCTTGTTTTCTGTACCTGATTTTTTATCTGAACTAAAATTAACGCTTTGTACAAAGAGACAATTCGTTTTTCCATATATAAATTGAATTATTTTATGAAATTTTGTTTTGTTTATAAAGATGCGCCTTTTGACTGGCAATTAATATCCAAATGTGCATATTTGAGAACTTTGGTTCAGATTCGCAAGATAACTAGAGAATTCGTCTCTTATTTGTTCTGTTTATCGACTGTGGACAAACCGTGTGGTTTTAGTTCACAGAGAAACATAGTCGACTGCATTTGCAAAGCGGGCTACCGTACTTTTAGTTCACAGAGAAACATTGTCGACTGCATTTGCAAAGCGGGCTACCGTACTTTTAGTTCACAGAGAAACATAGTCGACTGCATTTGCAAAGCGTGCTACCGTACTTTTAGTTCACAGAGAAACATAGTCGACTGCATTTGCAAAGCGGGCTGCCGTACTTTTAGTTCCCAGAGAATCATTGTCGACTGCATTTGCAAAGTGCGCTACCGTACTTTTAATTCACAGAGAAACATAGTCGACTGCATTTGCAAAGCGGGCTACCGTACTTTTAGTTTACAGAGAAACATTGTCGACTGCATTTGCAAAGTGCGCTACCGTACTTTTAGTTTACAGAGAAACATTGTCGACTGCATTTGCAAAGTGCGCTACCGTACTTTTAATTCACGGAGAAACATAGTCGACTGCATTTCCAAAGCGGACTACCGTACTTTTAGTCACAGAGAAACATAGTCGACTGCATTTGCAAAGCGGGCTACCGTATTTTTAGTTTACAGAGAAACATAGTCGACTGCATTTGCAAAGCGGGCTACCATACTTTTAGTTTACAGAGAAACATTGTCGACTGCATTTTCAAAGTGCGCTACCGTACTTTTAATTCACAGAGAAACATAGTCTACTGCATTTGCAAAGCGAGCTACCGTACTTTTAATTCACAGAGAAACATAGTCTACTGCATTTGCAAGGCGGGCTACCGTACT
>JACEGR010001186.1:97439-184434 GCA_014170235.1 Listronotus bonariensis
CCGTACTTTTAATTCACAGAGAAACATAATCGACTGCATTTGCATAGCGGGCTACCGTACTTTTAGTTTACAGAGAAACATAGTCGACTGCATTTGCAAAGCGGGCTACCGTACTTAAACTACGGTAGCCCGCTTGGCAAATGCAATCAACTATACATCTCTGTGCATTAAAAGTACGGTAACCCCTTGCAACTACAGTCGACTATGCTTTTTGTAAATTTTAAAATATACGGTAGCTCCTCGTTTAGGTATCAAACATGATTAACTGTGAAAGTATAAAAGAAAACAACCTGTTTTTGTAAAAAACAAGACAGTGCAAAAGTAAAAACTATGGTAAAAGATCGAGACGCAGGTTTTAAGAAATAAGAATAAAAAAAAACATTTGAATACAAATTGTATATTTAAATTGTTCTAGAGTTTTAAGAAGATTTACAGCCACTTTATAACTATTTTTTGTTTACAACATAACGCAACATTGTAGAAAAATAAATATTTAATGAATAGAAATCAACAAATAAAAACTGAATTCAAGTATTCTGTTGGAATAGCATCGGAAAACACAGAGTGTGTGATTTAGTTAGCTGATACATAAAAATCCTGCCTGGACTTTTTTGGGGTTATACTGAAGATTTTCCTTTGCTTTCTGTTCCCGATTTTTATCTCAACTAAAATGAACGCTTTGTACAGAGAGACATATATATATATTAAGTGATTTTATGAAATCTTGTTTTGTATACTGTAATTTACATGTTTACAAAGATGCGCCTTTTGACTGGCAATTAATATCCAACTGTGCATATTTGAGAACTTTGGTTCAGATTCGCAAGATAACTAGACAATTCGTCTCTTATTTGTTCTCTTCATCGACTGTGGACAAACCGTGTGGTGTAGACACACTTTTATTTCTCGCCGCAAATTGTTTGAATGGCCTTGTGGCAAGGGTGCTGCTAGATTGACCTATGCTCGAAGGCCAATTTGGAAACTGAAAACAAATTTGGCAATGTTGCATTTCTCATTTTCCATATTTTCATAACCTAAAAATTTTATAAACAATAAACAGCATTTTTAATATCTTTACAGTATTTTCTTACAATCTTTAGGTAATAATAATGATAAATAATTTAAAAAGGTGCAAAATGGCAGCTGCTGAAGCTCCTCTTGTGTGGAACGCTTTAAAAGGAATTGTTTGTATTTATAAGCCAGCAGAAGTTTCAGTGAAAGCTTTAAGAACCAAATTTATTCATAAAATATGCGAGGGTAAGTGCCTTCTGATTTTTTATTTAATTAATAAATGTTATATGTGACATGTGTTTTAAAAAGGGAAATTCAAATTACTTATTTAAGTTTAATAAAATTACATTTAACATCAGATATTTATGTTGGGGCTGCACATAGAACATTGGAGATAGCATTATCGGGTTGTTCTCCGTCTCTAGTAGGTATATGCTTAAAGTTAGTACTTTTTGGAGCTGGTACCTTTTTAGTAACTAGCATTTTCGACATAAGGATTTACAGTTTTAAAGATAAGGATATCACAAATATCATATTTCGGATATCAAACCCTAGAGGGCTCTGAAAAAATACGCGAAATTTTGAAAAAGCAATAATTAAAATTATAAGTTTTTGGTCCATTAAATTCAATATAGTTCTTTTTTAATTAGGAATGAACGATTTAAATGTAAGACCACCCATGGACTATGTAGCAATAGAAGGTGAACCAACTAAAAAGCTCATGGTTGCTGTAAAACCAGATCTATCTGATCACCCTTTGGTTGTTGGACCTCGATATCAAGAACAAGACTTACCTGTTAGTTGGTCCAATTATTTAGGGTGGAATACTAGTGGTGTTATGCGTAAGTTTAAAAAGAATCTAATAATAAATAAACTTGAGCTAACTTGCCTTATATTCTACTTTTTTATAGTTTTTGGTGTGAGATCCGGCACAAGACAAGCAAAATTTATAAGGGAGAATAGACCCACTCGGGCCTATAAAATCAAAGGTATTTTAGGTCAAGCTACAGATAATTGTTTTAAAAGCGGAAAAGTAGTAGAAAGATCCACATGGAAACATGTTAAAAGACAAAATATGGACAGATTTTTAAGTGCAATGCAAGCTTCACATCAGAAAAAAATGTTTGAGTAAGTAACTTTTAAAAAATTATTCTATTTTATTAATCCACTATTGTAAAGTTAAATTTGAAACATGGTTTGTATGTAAATGATTATTTCTAGATTATGTGGAGTAGATCTACAGTCACAAACGGCATATGACCTGGCTGTACAAGGTTTAGTTAGACCAGCAAATTCTAAAATTCCTGTTCTCTATGGGATAAAGTGTGTTGATTTTGAAGGTCCTGAGTTTACTCTGGGTAAGTTATTTTTGGCCAAACACTAAAAATTAGTCTTTTAAAGCTATGCCCTCTTTGCGCCTTTAAATAAAAAAAAAAATGATGTGAAACCGATTTTAGAAATCTTATGTGTAAATGAATATGAGAGCTATTTAATGCACCTAATTCACGAAATTGGGGTAAAACTGCACTCCACTGCACATTGTACAGGAATTCAATGCATTAGACACAGCAGGTATGTAATCAGTTTAGAGTGATTTATTCAGTGATGTTTGACACAATGCATAATAGATTTTATTTTTTTAATTTTAGACAAAATTATTTAAATCCATATTTTCTTTTGTTCTTTAGATTTACTTTAGATCACGCGTTATTGCTAAAACATTGGGATTTAAACAATATATTAGAAAACATGGAAATGTGTAAAAAAATCTTGGAAGAAAGTGGTGATAATTTACCTCAACAAAGTGCCAAATTAGTTTAAGGATTTTTGTGTAGTATTTTTTATTATTATATTTTTAAGATTAAAGTGATTTTAAAGAACAAAACCAAGTTTTTGTAACACTGTTATTTTATGCATAATAAGTTATTCCAGAAGATTTAAACTAGAGACTAATTGAAGGTTCTGTTTTGGCCAAAGCTTCGGCCTTGTCAAAACTCAGTGTTTTTAATTATTACATAATTAAACCTACCACAATATGATAGTGTCATCGGCGGATAAAGTAAATTGGCCCTGTATACTAGATATAGATCATTAATGTATTAAGGTGCGTCCACATTTGAACCACGACCTGCAACCGTACCACGTCGCGAACATATCTGGACGTCGGAACGAACGCCGTCGCGAACATTGTAAGTGTTGCGGCTCGAGGTTCGTCCAATTCACAATATGGATCGTATAAAATGTTGCAGTGTGAGGTTTGATGTAGCGTACGTGGTTGCGATGTTGGCGTCATCGCGAATCAATTCTTTTGATGTTAATTCACTGACAAGCTGCGGATTAGGGCGAATCTCGAGCTGCAACGCCTATGTGGTTCGCGACGGCGTTTGTTCCGACGTCCAAATATTTGTGTTGTATGTATTGTAGTAATGTTGTACTAACTTGAACGGGGCTATAGTCGTTGCAGGTTGTGGTTCGCGACGGGGTACGGTTGCAAGTCGTGGTTCAAATCTGGGCGCATCTTTAGAGGAACCCAAAACTGAATCCTCAGGGATCCCATGTAACGTCGAGCACCTCAAAATATCTTTCTGGGACTTTACTAACCGTTTCCTGCTCAATAAGTAGCATGAAAACCAATTGAATGCTATCCCCTTCAAATCCATAGTGAGACAATGCAAAGAGATGTCGCAGAATACTGCAACATGACTGTAACAAACCCTAATACAAATGCTTTAAAAAATTAAATACAGCATCAGTTGTATTATTTTCTGCTGTTTTATGATTTTTAAAAATATTTTGGCTTATATGTTATCTCCCATTTGTTCTTAATGTCTTAATTATAATATAATGGCGCTATTATAAAATATATTTTGTATTTTTTGTAAAAAACAAAAATTTGAATTTTTCGAAAGTTTTTTCCATTAATCTGAACATTTGGTAACAACGGCTTATCTGTTCAACTTAACGCATCCGAGTTGTATATGTAAGGGATTTTTTAATTAAAATTCAATGTGCCCGAAGTCACGGTCAGGTTAGTTCTGGTTAGCAACACCAGCAATATATATTCTTTTGACATATTTTTGATGTTGCCAAACGCTGTTCATCTTTTACTTCCAATAAATGACGTTCCTTTAACCTGTTTTAAAAGTTTGAGGTTATAAAACCAAAATTTCAATTTTTTTCTAAATTTCTCAATTTTTTAACAAAAATATTCAGAAAAAAAATATTTTTACTTAATTCTGTATGTGATCTTGGCAAAAATTCACTCATTTTACATATTTTAACCCGCCCAGCACCCCTATTCACTCACCGATCCCGCAAGTTTTCTATAGTTATAATTAATTAAAAACGGGATATTTTGGATCAGCGCCACTGGTATTGTATTTAGAAAAGGGTCTTAAATCAGTATCACTTGTTTAAAATAAACCTAAAAATGGCAGAAAGCCCTATTCGTCACGATTACCTTATTTTCCTTTGGAAAAAGGGGATTTGCATTAATTAAAAATTTAATTTAGGTTGTTATGATATACACGTCGTTCCAGCTTGATACTTTCAAATGACTTTCAACGTGTTGAACACTAGCAGGTAGAGAATAAACAAATTGTGCCTGCATGTAAACATTCCGGAAAGGATACCTAATCCGGCTCGCTTTGTTGTTGCTTTAGATTGTCTCTTTTCCACGCATTGGCGCAAAACCCGCATTGAACGTTTTAAAGTGGCACAATGTGTTATATCATTATTTTTAATACATATTTTAACTTAATGACTATTAAGGTTGTCTTTTGAAGTGTATATTATTAATAAAACTTTGCAAAAGAACCGTAAAATATTTGTCTTTCTAGTAAATTAACACTACATCTTTTTTAAGTTAATTTATTTTAAAAAAATCTACAAAGTAAAAAACTTTTAATATTTAAAGTATTGCATGTATACAATAGTATTACTAAAATAAATAAGTCACAGCCAACTAGACCGTGTCTGATTTTTGCCAGTCTTAGAATAAGAAAAATAGAAAAACAAAATCTTTTAACATTTTGTCAACCACAGTGGTGCATTAGGTATAATGTATTATCCTACTTCACTTATCCCTTCTAATCCATCCTTACTTTTTTGGGACATCGTGTTTATAGTAATTCCACTTTTTTTATCCTAAAATCTGCTTCCAATACCTCCTCCACGGCTGTCAGAATGTGAGCTTAAGTCGTCTTTGGATTTTGCAACAATGTTGCTGCTGTAATACGGTTCAGGCATACGAGTTAGCTCCTGTTGGTTCTGTTTCAGGTACTTAAGAATATCTGTCGTAAATGTTGGAGTATGAAAAGCTAAAAACAAACTTCATTAATTTCTATATTATCCTTCATTTTAAGCAATATAATAATTGGATAAATTTATATTTTCAAAGAGAATAAGATGTCACATAAATATACTACTTGCAACACCTAAAAATAATGTATCAAAGTTAACGAAAAGCGATATACACGATTTTTAGTAGCGATACAAAAACTGATGATAATTTAAAGAGCGGAATTCGGTAGTATTTTTCGATTAATTCCGATTCTGTTTTAAGAATAGACAATAGGTCACAATGGCGCAGAAGGTTTCGATTGGTATTTTTGGTTGAGGCGACATATCGCTTGCACTATAGCTGTTATGATATGGGAAGCCGTATGCGTTGGTAGTAGGTCTCTTCTTGATTTCATTCAAGGGTCCATGACGGCCGCGTGTTTTATAGAGGAATTTGTAAGAACCAGTTGCTATACTCTTCGTCCAGCGTGTAAGTAACGCCTAGTTTCAGAAAGATAATCATGTTCATATTCTTTCTGGCCTCCACGTTTTCCAGATCTGTCCCCCATAGAACACGTATGGATCATAGTAGGGAGAAGCCTGAGGAATGAAATTTATCTTGCGTAGAATGCAAATCCTCAAGAAGACATCGATCATTTATACCGAAGCATGCCCAGAGGCACTCCTGAATGGAATGTAAGTTCTCACGGCGATTATACCCATTATTAAATATTCAAGAAGTTTCCGTGTGTTGTTTTAAGCCAAATAGTATCATTACATAGTATAAAAGTGAAAAGCAAAGTCGCATCCCGCGTCTGTCTGTATGTATGCTTAGATCTTTAAAACTACTCAACGGATTTTGATGCAGTTTTTTTAAAGATAGAGTGATTCAAGAGGAAGATTTATATGTATAATAACATGCTTAATATATTAGAGAATCACTGATTATTTCAAGATTTCCAATGGGAAGTCGTAAATAAACACATTTTTTTGCGCGAAGGAGAATTGTTTTACTACGAATTTAACGCGTGCGAAGCCGCGGGATAAAGCTAGTTGTATACAGGGTGTCCGAAAAGGTGAGGTCAAAAACGATAGGGGAGATAGAGTGAGCTAAAATAATTTTAATACTTCATATAAAAAGAGTTCTATCGCGCTTCCTTAGGGAGATATTGACCTTAAAACTCAGACTAAAAAAATTATTTTAATTATTACTTTAACACAATATTTTTCATTTTATGTATACAGTTTGGACACAGGTGACAAATTTGAAATTTTGCTTTGACCGGTTGATTGCTTTATCTTTTTGTACAAAAAAGGAACGTTATTTGAATCGATATCTTGTATTGTTTTTCATAAAATCCAATTTTAAATCCAGACATACCAGTATTTTGTATCTAATAAAAGTTTCTATTTTTTAAGAAAATTATTATAATGTGGTAAAATTACTAAAAATGATGTTTGTGAGCCTCTTTAAATTTATAATGCAGATAAAGACTGTTTTTTATAATTTTACCTTATTTAAAGAATTTTCTTAACAAACTGGAATTTTTTATTACATAGAAAATGCTGATTCTCTGGATTTAAAATCCGATCTAATAAAAAACGCTTCAATATAAGAATATTTTTTTATATGGAATACTAACATTATTTTGGCTCACTCTATCACCTCTATCATTTTTGACTTCACCCTTCCGGATACCCTGTATTAAACAGTACATTCTTTCTAGGTGTTGAAATTTTTATAATAAGTAGTATAACTTTTTTATGATCTTTTTCATCATTTTGCGCTGTTTATAGACATCAATTGGATATACATTTAATAATATTACCTTCCACAGCTAGGGTTCCATTGTTCAGTATGTAAAAGCGCGGTGCCTCTATTCCATCTGTCGCATTTTTATCACCTATTACTAAATTTGCAACCAATTGACTAGCTTGTGCAATACCATTGGCTCCAAACGCCATTCTTTTACCTAAAAAGCATTTTTTTACCAGATTTGTTAAATTTATATTAGTAAAAGAATGTCTATGGAGTTATTTAAATAGACAACACAATAAAAAAAGTGATCTGGGATTTTTTCATACATTCTGTTTAGTTTAATTTAGTTTTGCCCTTTAACACTATTTTGATAATGGTATTTGTTTTTAAAATATATGAACATGAAGTAAAGGATGAGCTTATAAGTTTTTTCTTTGATACTATGTTATCATCTTTTTTCTGAACGTCTACGTTTACTTATTTTTCTCCAGGGCGTTTATTCTGGAAATTGAAGGATCATATCACGTAAAAATTATTTATTTCTTTTTTTTCAAAAATACACTTTAAATGACAAGTTTTACCAATTTTATATTTGCATGACAAGGTGTGACAAGATTCTAGATCTAATATACTAATACTATACCTACCACAAATAAACTTGCTGTCTGTCAAAATTAGGGGAATTCGACTACATGGTTTATCTTTATTTTTGACGTCCAAAACATATCCGTGTGATGTCATCTCTCCAGAACCAAATAAGTCATACATGCCCCTAAGGAACAAAATTGTATCTAATAATATACGGTTTGGTACATTAAGGAAGGAAGGAAATATAAAAATATTTTTCATAGAAGTTGGTGCATGCTGCCTAACTATATTAGTACCAGTTTGATTCAAACGTCCATGGATATACAGGGTAAGCAAAATAACTAATAAATGCTTAAGAGTTAGTATCTTTTTAAAAAATATACTGGGTGGCCATTTGAAAACGAAACAGAGCTAATTTTGGGCACTCCTGGGTATTTAAGAAAAAACGCTCAGTCCCATCAATTTTTGATTTTAGGGGTAAACATTTTTTGCCATTTTCACTCCCTGAACTGCAACCGTCTAACAGGAGTGAGACTCACCCCCAAAATGTTTAATGAAATAAGGGGTCGAGTGACAGCATATTTGAAGGTCTCTTGACCCTGATTACAACTGCAAAGTTTGAAGTCTATGCTATTAATTCCATTGATATGACAGCTTGTTAAAAATTGATAATAATCGGGAGAGTGACTCACACCCCAAAAAATTAAAGGTGAATCACACCCTTGATAGAAAGGTGTTGTTGATATCTAATTTTGAAAATCGTTTAACCCTTATTATATTCTCTGAGTTAAAAGTAGCTTGCTTTTAGAGGTAATTTAATATTATACATTAAAAAATAATCAAAATTTTGACAAGTTGTCATATCAACGGAAATAATGACAGGGACTTCAAACTTAGCAGTTGTAATGAGGGTTAAGTGATTTAAAATGAAGGGATCACTTGATCCCTCTTTCCATTTAAAGTTTTGGGGGTGAGTCTCACCCCTGCTAGAAAGTTACAGTTCAGGGCAAAGTGGAAAAAATGTTTCCCCTAAAATAAAAAATTGACGGGTCCGAGCGTTTTCCCTTAAATGAGCTAGAGTGCCAAAATTAGTTTCGTTATCAAGTGGCCACCCTGCATAACAAAATGTTAAAAAGTAACGGAATTTGGAGTAAAAAGTTATGCTTTAATTAATGGAGCGCCAGCCTTACATACAAATATGTAAAGTTAGAGAGGTATTTGAAAGAAGAAACAATACTTTTTCCTTCTTTATAAAATACATGATTAAACTTTTGCGCTTTTAATTTTCGTCAGAGTGTATTAAGTAGTATTGGTGTTTTAAATAAACGTTTTTTTCTAATAAATTTTATTTCGAAATAAACTTGTTAAGAACTATTTTGAAGCAATTCTAACCATTTATGTAGAATACCTCCCTGACAATCTGCCGTTGCTACACCCATTGATCAATTTATTGGATTAAAACTAAAATAAGCATTATATTCTAAATTTCACACTTACATTACTAAGGAGACATAATTATCATCTAAATCCATAACAGCAATATTTGTCGATGTTCCCTCATGAAACTTCGCTGTAACGTTAAATTCCTCGTAGATCTGAAGGGTTGATTGCACAATCTTCTCTGTAGATGTTATGTCTATTTTAGTAAAATTGTATTCTTCAATTTCCCTAGAAAGTAATAATTAAATTATTAGGTTAAAATGTTTTTGGGGTTAAATTACGGGTCAAGGTTGTAAAACTTTAATTTGCGTACCTTAAATTAACCAGTAAGATTGGGCCAATTGAGTTCATACTTGGAACAAAAACATCATAAGTATGGAAGGTAGATTTTATGGCTTGTGACTGGACTGGCTGGTTAGTAGAATCAATATAGCTGTAGAGTTCTAAAAATAATATTAAGCAGAGCTTAATAAACATTAAATATACAGGATGGTCCATAAGTAATGGGCCAACATTCAACTGGAGAACTGTGACGTTAAAATATTGCGATTTAACTAAAGTTACTTCAGTACAAAAGTTGATATTTAGTGAGATACAGGGTGTTAAAGTTCAAAAAATATTTTCAAATTATTTTGATAATTCACCTAAATACATTTTGAACATTGGAATAAAACTGGGTATCGAAGTTTTCCGACATGACCTTATTCATATCTAATAGTAATTTTTAGGTGTGAACTAGAGGACGCCATCTATACTACTTTCAAGTTCTCTAATCTTAAGTTTTTGAGTTTAAGATTCATTGTTTGACCTTTTATTACTGTAATACAAACTCTTTGTAATGAAAAATTATTTTCTAATTTTTAGTTCGGTTGCATATAAAAGCGTGTTTTTTAGTTTTTTAAACTATAATTTATTTTTCATTTTTAGTTCGATATATCAATTAGTTTTCTGCGGACATGTGATATTGAAATGTTTCACGAACTATTTCGTAATCTAATCATTTCATTTGAAGCTTCACTGTTGCATGGGGTTTCAGAACGCAACTACTCCGAACAAGTTTCTGACAGCCTTATGCTGAGAGTACGTCCGAAACTGCACGCATGCGCAGATCGCGCACTAGCTCTTTCTCTGTTACTCTCCTACAGAAAATCTATAAAGGAATTTATTTATCCTGGCGATCCTAATCAGAATAACGGGATACTGTTTTGCAGATTATTGCATTGTCATGGGTCCTTGATACGTGTGCAAAGTTTCAAAGAAATCGAATCGCTGGAAGTTGGTGAAAATTAAGCTTAAAGATTCCGTTACATACATACAACCCAAGCTAAAATTAATAGTTTAAAAAAACTAAAAAACACGCTTTTATATGCAACCGAACTAAAAATTAGAAAATAATTTTTCATTAAAAAATATTGTCATTTCATAGTAAAAAGCGTGGGGTGCATTTTACTATTTTTTCATAACTTTTCCATCATAGATATTTGCAAATATAATAATTATAACATTTAATATATTTATCACCCCACGCTTTTTACTATGAAATGACAATATTTTTTTAATGAAAAATTATTTTCTAATTTTTAGTTCGGTTGCATATAAAAGCGTGTTTTTTAGTTTTTTAAACTATTAATTATTTTTCATTTTTTAGTTTCTGCTACTCTTGACAAAATGGCGAAAAATTTTTTTAATGAACAAGAGTGGCAAATTTTAAAATTTTTCCAACAGATTGCAACTCACTAAAAAATTTCTTCTTCATTAAGTAGCAAAGTTTGAAATTTTGCCAACAGATGGCAATCCAGGCAATGTTTGGACCGTTGCAAATAAATTGCAACCCACTAAAAAATTTCTTCTTCATTTAATAGCAAAGTTTGAAATGTTGCCAACAGATGGCAACCTAGGTGTTGTTTTTATAATATAATGGAATTTTTTTCCCGGCGATCCAAAAAAGATAACGGAATACTGTTTGCAGATTATTGCATTGTCATGTTTCCTTAATACGTGTGCAAAGTTTCAAAGAAATCGAATAGCTGGAAGTTGGTTAAAATTAGGCTCAAAGATTCCGTTACATAGCCAGATTGATAGTTACAACCCAAGTTAATAAAAGCGTGTTAATAATAAAAAAGCGTGTTAAAAGGTCTACTTTGTAAGAATGGCTCTGAGCCACCGCTTTCAAGATATTTGCATTAAGTCAGGATCGTACTAAAATAAAATTGACTTCAAATATTTATATGCTGTTCAAAGTAAAATGCCCCTTGTAATGGCTGACATGTGGTGGCAGTTTTGTAGTGGCAATACGTGTTTTTAGTATAATTTCCCTATTAAGTAACTTTTTAATGTTGCCACTTGACAAACAAAAAAGTAATATAATTTTTTTTGTTTTACAAAATTACGCAGTAAAAAATATAAAATTGCGTTAAAATTATTAAAACACACTGCGTAACTTCGTAAACCAATACATATTACTTTTTGTCAAGAGGCAAAATTAAAATGTTAGTATCTTAATAGGAAAATTACCAAAATTACGTATTGCCAATACAAAACTGCCACCACCTGTCAGCTAATATGAGGTGCGTTCCACTAGCGCTCACAACTGTCAAAATGCTCCTTTTTTCGACGGTTAAAGGTGAATTTTGAGCGTTGTGAGCGCTTAGTGGAACGCACCCATAAGGGGGTCATTTCATTTTAGTTCATTTATGGCCAGTTGTACAAAGCAGAGGTAAGGCCTTTGAACTTTTCGTAAAATCTCAATATTGTTGTCAGTGTGAATTGAAATAAATTGAGATTTTACGGAAAGTTTAAAGGTCTAACCTCAGTTCAATAGAACTGAGTTTAAACCTGCTTTGTACAACGGGGCCTTAGAGGTCCATTTTATTTTAGTACGTTCGTGATTTAAGTGGTTTAGTGCAACCAAAAAGTATATGGATAAATACATTAAATCCTTGTCGTATTGCTGCAAAAACTCACTAAGTCACACAAGCATTAGCCACCTATAAACAATGTCTAAATGTGTGTATACACTTGAAAACGGACAAAGGTAATACTACCCGAAACGTTATGTAAATAAATTATAATATATACAAGGGAAGTCCAATTTTTTCTCTTAATACCCAATACCTATAAACCATATTGCGCTGAGAATGTGAAATTAGTAATGTTAATTTACTTCTGATTAGTATAAAAAAACTTTTTTTTGCTTTTTATTTATCTTCATTAAGAAACCATTAATTACTGAACGGACCTTGTAAAAAGTAATTAAATAGGTTTTCTTACCCTTTTCAGAGATATTTCCGATAGTTGTTAATGTATTACTTAATAGGTCGTGTTGTAAAAGTTGTCCAGGTTCCAATCGTCCATACAGGTCCTGTGCGTTGGCTCTATTTACAGCCTGAGCCAACATCTTGGATACTATATAGCCTTTTCTAAAAATATGCATATTTATTAAAGAGACTGTTACAAATTCTAGGGCCACTATTAGGATCTTGGTAACGGTAAGAGATACATGGTTGGTTGAAAAAAATCCTCAGTTTATTGGAATAGATATTTAAAAAAAATGTCTCATTATCATTGGTACTTTTTCGTTCTATAAAATGATGTCATTAAGTTTAAGATTCGACGTTTCGTCTTTGAACAGCCATCAACAACCTTGTTTTTTAAAATGGGAGGAATATTTGGATTTAAAGTTAATAAACTCGAATTTTAATTCTAAATTCAACGACATATTACACTTTACATTTATGCGATGTTTCGATCCAAAAACCATCATTTACTATTTCACCATCAAAAATTACGCTCTTATTCCAAACGTTTCGGGAAATTTTCATTTGGAGATGAGTATGCATGTATTTTTTTCATTACTAATCATTATTATTCTTTTTATTCATTTATTTTTTTAAATTTTAACTAACAAGCTACAAGAAATTACATACAAACTAGGCACAGCGCCAAGTTTAATATTACACGAACCACTTGGTGCCATTTTTGACGCCTCCATAACTCAAAACCTATTTAACGTAAACATATGAAACTACGTGTGTTTATTTATATCCATGAGGATAACTAGAACCCCAAATTTAAATGAAGCTAGCTTAAACGGTTATAAAGATATGAAGGGCCAAAAGTCGTCAATTTTCAACTGACTGACTGATATAGATCAAAAAACTAACCGAGTTCCAGATGACCTTGAAAGATGAAATTCGGAATCCACCTCGGTAATTGTAGAGGATAAGCGTAGAAAAAAATCTGAAAATAATAAAAATAGTAAAAAGTAGAGGACCCTCCTATTTTTATCAGAATTAAAAAAATATTTAAATAAGTTGAATAACTTTATAAAATGACTGGTGTAATGAAAACTGGCCAAGTCAAATCTAACCTACTTTAATCTCTCACATTTTTAAATAACAGCAATTGTTATTGGTGTCCTATAACACAAAGAAATAGAAATTGATACTTGTTATAATGTTAGTTTGTTCCTATAAATACACATTTAGATTTTGTACAGAACTTCGCACTCATTTAGATCTCCGTTCTTTTTGCGGCGAAGCCCACAGTCCACCATAATTTTAGTATTGTACTTGGCTCACTTTTTCACACTCATGTTTTTGGTGGGATACGTATAAAAATAAAACATTTGATTTAATCAAACGCCCCTTTCAATTTTATCATAGCCTGTCATAAAACAATTGATACTTTTAATGGAAAAAGTGAATGTTAAGTGTGAGTTTCCCGGATAATTCCTGATTTTTTTTAAATTTTAAACCGGATTTTTTAAGCATAAAAATGCGCAACTTTGCCCCAATTTAAACAACCCTGTATTTCTTACTGTTCCGAGATCCTAACCCTCGTTTCACACTAAGCCGGTTTCGCCGGAGAGAGTGATAAGAAATTATACGAAGCCTTTGAGTTTGCCTACTTTCCGCGTTCTCTATGTGTGAAAGGTCTCACAAGACTCCATACACTTTGATAACATTGGCCCGTATTCCCGGCTTTCGCTGGCTTCCGCTAATGTGAAAACGCAGTAATGGTCGCCCTCGAACTTGTAACAGGCTGTATAATTTTTATGGTTGTGTCGTATCCTTGTTTTTTCTTTCGTTACAAATGACTTTGATACTTCAGTGTTTTGTAACCCCGTAAATAACAAATTACATATTTTGTGAGTTAAAACAATCTAGCGCCGGCGACACACATTCAGTTTTAACTGACAGTTGAAACAGACGTTATCGTTTACACTTGTTTATTTACTTTACTATCGTTCATAAACTACAAATAGTTAATTCACCTTTTTGCGACGCTTTTTGAAAGCAGTTTTCAAACAGTGCAGACACCCGCGAGCCACCGTGTACCATTGGAAGCGAACTAATGGCTTTGTTTTGGCCAGCAAGTGGTCGGAGGAAAGAAGGGGCCTGATGGAACTCGCGACGCCGAGTGAATTTACTATTTGTAGTTTATGAACGATGACTTTACCTAGCCAGTTCGGCGGATGGTTCTACTAAATCCTTCCATGCGACTGTACCATATTGCTGATGAATATATGCCAAGCCAAGTACCAATCGGGGCATTCGATCTGATAATACGTTTGGAGCGCTGAAGTCTATGACGTTTGGTAAAAACCTTGTCCGGTGATTGTAAACAAGCATTTGCCCCTCCCTAAATATGAAAATTTGTATTGTTATTCTTAAATACTTTTTACAAAGTAAACAATAACTTATGGTTTTCATCTATGATTTTAAAAATTTTAAATACAGAATTATCTATGAATATACGAATTCCATCACAAAATGTCCACATTTTTAGTTACTCTTAATATAAAGCTGTCATCGCTGTCATTGTTATTTAAAATAAATTTGGAGTTATCAGGCTGTTAATGGAATTTACATTGAAAAATCCATGCAATATTTTTTTAATGAGGACCTTTTTTAATTCTTAAATGATAAAAAGCGACTAGGTCGGTGATTTTTGATATAAAAATATTGTTAAACAGTATAATATATCGCAGTAAGGAAAAGTATATATCACCCTAGTGATGCAAAGTTTTCAATTGTTTTCTTATTTTTTTCGTGAAGACAAACAACTTTTATTGTTTTTTTGGTGAATAACTTGTGGTCGTAGGAAAAATAGTGTACATTACTTGTGTGAAAATCACTTTCTTACACGCGTGGGTTTGATTGAATAAGAGTATGATCAAATTATTAACACGATTATACTATTTGTTAAACTAAAAAAATAGTATAGTGATTATAATAAAAGTTCCCCCTCCCCTTTATCTTTTGAATGGAACAAGATATTAAAATCGGGTAAAGGGTGTTATTTAAACTACTTTTGGCATAAAAACTAATTCCGGCCACGTAGGTCTAGTGTAAAGTGGGCACTAAACACTTTTTTTTTAATGAAACGGGGGTTATGTAGCACCTAGTTTTAAAGGCCCTTTGATTCCCTATTCATTGCCGTTTTTTTCTTAAATCGGCCCATTCGTTCTAGAGTTACAAGCGTTTGAAATTTAGCTCCAATTTGTACATACAGTGCGGTTTTTAAAGTTCTCTCCCCCATAACTTTTGAATAGGACACGATATCGAAGTTGAATCAAAATTTAGGTAAAAGGGTAATATTTTAACTATTTTTGGCATGAAAATATTTTCTGTCACGTGGCCTACTAACTGTCAAGGGGCAGTAGCAACTTTTTGTCCAAATGGAAAAGGGGTCATGTAGCACCTCGTTGTAAAGGCCCTTCAATTATCGATTCAACGCCACTTTGTTTTTTAAAATCGGCCCTGACTTACAAGTCAATTCCTTTAAAACCGCATTGTTTTTGCACAGTTTGAGTCAAATTTCAAACGATTTTAAGTCTGGAACGGCTGGACCGATTGTCAAAAATAAAGTAGCGGTGAAAAGAGAATTAAAGGACCTTTAAAACGATGTGTCACATGGCCCAACTTTCCATTTGAAAAAAAAATGTTGCTAGTGCCCTCTTAATACTAGGTCACGTGACAGCAAATATTTTTATGCCAAAAAGTACTTTAAGTGACACCCTTTTACCCAAAATTTACTCGACCTCGATATCTAGTCCCGTTCAAAAAATTAAGGGGGAAGGACTTTTAATATCCGGGTATAATGGGTATCTAGATTCAATTTGGCGAATAATATTTACCTGATTAGTTATTAAATTTCTCAAAGAATATCAGGTATTATTGTCTAAAAATCTAAATAACAAAAAGCAGGATAATTGTCAGTGTTTCGAGAAATTTTATATATAGCCATAAAGCGTAGGTTCTTCGTTATTTAGACTTGAACTGCAGATAAACCAAAACTGACTTCGCACGTTTTGCTTCATTGCTGAATTTTTAATGAAATCCATGATGGCAACCACTTGAACGCTTAACACTAGTTATAGATTAACTATTTACTTATTTTTTATTACATTCATCCCATAAATCATAAAAATTCTTTAAAAATAGAATATTAACTGCAACAACAGAAAGCAAAACTTGATTATAAAATGTCATTATGTTCTAAACTGCAACGTTGACAAGTCAGCTTAATTTTAGTTTTCAATTTGTATAAGATAATAAATGAAATAAATTATACTTCATCAAAAACTAATATTGATAAATTACGTTTACAAAACTATTTAGCGATTCACTCATTGATAAGTTATAAATATAATGCAGCATGTAATAGTATATTACATTACAAGGGTGGAAAATGACCTATTTTACACGAGTGGGAATATTGTTGCACGAGGCGTCAGCCGAGTGCGACAAACCCACGCGTGTAAGAAAGTGATTTTCACACAAGTAATGTACACTATTTTTCCTACGACCACAAGTTATTCACCAAAAAAACAATAAAAGTTGTTTGTCTTCACGAAAAAATAAGAAAACAATTGAAAACTTTGCATCACTAGAGTGATATATACTTTTCCTTACTGCGATATATTATACTGTTTAACAATATTTTTATATCAAAATCACCGACCTATAGTCGGGATCGCTCTTATCGTGCGGGTGTATCAATTAATCAACGACAAACTTTTGCAGTTACTTTTCTTTTTATATTGTTTAATAACACCTTCTAAAAACAACGCGTTAGATAAATGAAACAGGTATATGCAAGGTTAACGTCCAAAAAAAGATACAATAACAAATCTCAGTGGCTTTATAACAATCATTATAATAAAAAAATGTCTGATTTTGATGGATGACATTTAACGTCATTTTGATAGATTAAATTTTAAAATATGGAGAAAAAAAGCCCTTCTGTGGATTTCTTTATCCTCAATCCAAGAAAATGGTTTTAAGTCTTGTAAATTATTTTGAGAACGAAAAAGCAAATAAAGGATTCCCTATAAATATACAAAAGAAGTTGCTAAAGCACTTGAAATTAGTTTAAGAATGGTGCAAAAGGTGGTACATGAAAAAAGAACAATCTTATTCCCAAAATGGAAAAAAATGTAAACGAAAGAAGCCAAAGACTAAAGATTTAAGTGAATCTGTGAAAATGGAAGTAAGAAATGTTATTTATAAATTATTATAAGCTAAACACAAATATAACACTTGAAATTATACGGAAAATGATCTCTCAAAATTAAGGAAAGTGGTATTTTTGGATAAAACCTGGATATTTTCAAATGGGAGTGGATCAAAATCTTGGCAAGATGATTCTGTTAACAGCGTTAAAAGAAAAAACGATTTATTGTACTACTTGCCGGGTCTTCAACAGGATTTGTTTCAGGTGCTAGTTTAATTTTTTCTTCAAAATGTAAAACTTTGGACTATCATGACAATATGAATTGCGAATTGTTTGAAAAATGGTTAAAAGAACAGTTATTACACAATTTACAAGAGCCTTCTTTAATTATATTGGACAATGCTCCTACCATTTAAGAATTTTAAATAAGCAACCAAATGCAAGTTGGTCAAAAAGGGGAATTTATAATTGGTTAACGAAAATCAAAATCCCTTACCATATAATAATTTGCTAAAATCTGAACTTCTTTCAATGCAAAATCACTTAAAAACCAAACGTTTATGCAGTTGATCAGATAGTGCGTAAATGGGGCCATGAAGTTCTAGGATTGCCGCCGTACCACTGCCATTTTAACGCAATAGAACTTATATGGGCAGGATCAAAATCCTATTATGAGAAGCATGTGGACGCTGGGCTTAAATTTAATCAGGTTGAATTCGTTTGGAAAGAGGCACTAGACCACATCACAGAAGAATATTGGCGGAAATCAGTGGAACATACTGAAAAAATAATCAAAATCTGGTGGGAGAGGGAACAAATACTTGATGTTCGAATAGATCCACTAATCATCACACCATTTAAGGATGACTCGGAAGATGACGAACAGTTTTTTGATCCCATTAGTGATGATGATTGATTAGTCTTAAAATTTGTTCTCCTTTTTGTCTATAAAGTTTATAAATCAGTATTCCATGCAATATTTTTACACATCCACTAATGTGTGTTATATTTGTGTTTAGTCTATACAATTTATAAATAGTATTTCTTACTTTTATTTTCACAGATTCACTTTAATCTTGAGTCTTTGACTTCTTTCGTTTGCATTTTTTTCGATTATGGGAATAAGATTGTCCTTTTTTTTCATATACCACCTTTTGCACCATTCTTAAACTAATATTAAATACTTTAGTTATTTTTTATGGTATATTTATAGATGACCCTTTATTTGTATTTTTAAAATAATAATTGTTCTTATTATATCAACGATGGTATTTTATTTTGTTTAGTATTTTGCTGTAATCAAATAAAAAAAATGCAATGTTCTTTTATTTAAAGAGTTTTTAAGTATTTAAATATGAAAAGCATCCCAAAATTGTTAAAACGGCCAAATGTCTCAAAAAGTAAGAACCATAAAAAAGTTTTAAATAAAAAAGTGTATGAAATGGGATATCCTAAAGTAAATCTAAGTAAAATATTATTTATGTAAAAATATAACTTCTAAGGTCAAATTGACTTTTAGAGGTACATACATTTGACCACCAAATAAAAACTCGATGACTTTTGTGCCTTAACCTATTAGTACTATATGAAGAATTTTATTGTCTATTACTTCAGCACTAAAAAAATGTGGGTTTTCGTTTAAAAATGTCAATTTAACCTTAAAATATCTATCAATGTCAGTTTTAAGGTCAAATATGTCAGCATATGATGTTCCGTTTGTTGTTATAGAACTTTTTAATTAAAGCTTTTTTTTATTATCCTTATTTTTCCAAATATTTAGCCTTGTTTTACCTTTACCACAGTTTTATGTGTAAAGGTAAAGCGAGCAGTGAAAAAAGTACAAACACCATTTTTTCTATCATTTGTATAATGGCGTATCTTGTAGAACAGAGTTTTATTTTAGACCACTTTATAAAAAAGAGCTTTTCAAAGCCTCGCACCCGTTTACTACTGCTGGTTCAGTCATATTATATGCCTAAGTAGTTATCTTATTGACAAGCTAACCTAATTTGATCAAATTAATAAAATAAAACAAAATATATACTTTGTTCATAGTCACTTTAATTGAATATTTAGCCGTGACAGCTGTTTCGTAGTACAACTACAATGGCGGAGATATTTATGTCAAAACTAGAAGAATCATTTATAAACTCCAAACATTCAGATAAGGTTATATTTTGGTACCGATATGTGGATGACATACTTGTCGGCTTTTCAGGAAATGAGATAGAGCTAAAAATATTCTTAATTATATTAACTCTATACACCCTAAGATTAAATTTACTTTGGAAATAGAACAACAAAACTCCATTAACTTTTTAGATCTTAAAATAACAAAAACTAACTACGGAACCATAAATTTTGATATCTATAGAAAACCAACTTTTACTGATATTACAATACCTAATGATTCTTTACATCCAATTACCCACAAAATGTCAGCATACAAATCAATGATACATCGCGCATTTTCCATTCCACTTTCCAAAGAAAATTTAGAAAAGAATTAAACACTATAAAAACATCGCTCAAAACAATGGTTTATCCACCACCCTTAATAAACTCTATAATTAATAAGAAACGTAAACAACTCACCCTCAACCAAATTTACCCAAAAATACCTGAAAAACAAAACCAACCATTTAAAACCCTAACTTATTTTGGCCAAATATCACAAAAAATTTCGAACACCCTGTCTAAACAAAACCAGAAAATAGCACATAAACCATCAAATCGATTATCAAACATGATATTTAACGTGAAAGATAAACAAAATAAATTTAAAAAATCAGGAGTTTATAAGCTTACTTGTGAAGAGTGTAATAGCTGCTACATTGGACAAACGGGAAGAAATTTCGAAACTAGGTTTAAAGAACATAACTCATGTTATAGGTTAGGGAAAACAACATCAAATTTCGCAAACCATTTTCTGGAAACCGGACACAAATTTCCAGAAATCAATACCTAAAAATATTACATGTAGAACAAAAAGGGCGAAAACTAGATATATTAGAAAATATTGAAATCCATAAACATAAAAAACAGAATGTACATCTGCTTAACACACAGATTGACCTAGGAAATCTACCCCTTGTAAAACTTTTATAAAATATAGCAATAAAATCTTTAAATTTTACAACTGTACCATATTGATTTTAAAACTTTTTAAAAAATATGTTTTTATTAGGTATTGCTGTTTATATATAAGTAACATAATTTTAGTTTGTCAGTACGTTTGAAAATGTAGTTGTACTACGAAACAGCTGTCACGGCTAAATATTCAATTAAAGTGACTATGAACAAAGTATATATTTTGTTTTATTTTATTAATTTAAAATGTACGGTCACAAAGTAACGGACGAAACCATAAATTCTTTAATTTGATCAAGTTAAAAAAGTTAAACTTGTAAAGTAACTTCGAGTTTCCAAATATGTAAAAAAATCTACAGTTTATTAAAAAAATAATAATAAAACTTTATTATTATTTTTATTTTTAGTTAAACTGGTAATTATATAACTTACCAACAATCCCAAATTTTATTATTTCTAAATCAAAAATTCAAGAAATTAAGCCCAAAACTATTCCCGTTGCTACCAGATTTATACGAATCAAAGGTCGAGTTAAGCTTTACGCAAACGCATATACGCTTATATATAAACACATCTTAATATGTCAAAGTCAAAATGTCAAGTTTCCAAGTAAATAACATTTTAGTAGCCACTGTTTTTTTAATTTGATTCATATGCATAATGACCTTTGGACCCGCACGTTAAGAACGATCCCGACTATAGTCGCTTTTTATCATTTAAGAATTAAAAAAGGTCCTTATTAAAAAAATATTGCATGGCTTTTTCAATGTAAATCCCATTAACAGCCTGATAACTCCAAATTTATTTTAAATAACAATGACAGCGATGACAGCTTTATATTATACTTTGCAACACTAGTGTGATATAGGGCATTTTCTATGCATGAAAACAGTGTGTAGGAAAAATAATAAAAGATAAGTTCGAAAAAAAGCTAGTTTGCACTAACCAGTGGGGGCGTTAGGCTCTATATAACTCGGCCTTAAGTTAATTAAGTACTTACGCATCTAGTCCAGTTAGGTGCGGTGTAACCACAGCCAAGCAGAACGCACTTGCAATAGCTGCATCTACAGCGTTGCCACCTTGTTTTAGTATCTGCGTGCCTATTCTAGAACATTCCAAGCTGTCTGTGGCAACACTGCCATGTGGAACAACCTGTAATAGACCTTTTTTACTATTATTTTAAAAGCAGTAGCAATCACACAAATATTTATTTGGTTTCATGTAGGTTACTGATTTGTTCTTCTAAAGCCGCGTCCTTGCAACAATTCGCCGCGCCGCTCTCCACCGCATACCCCGCCACATAGCGCGGACGTGGACGTGGACGGAACTCACGTCGTTTGACGTGATTTGCCGGCGATTCAGAGCAGGTTTTTGGCGTCAAAAAAGCGCGCAAACAGGTTGGTTAGTTTGGACGGATGTTTGGCGAATTGTTGCAAGTCTGGACACGGCTTAATTTTTTTTTACCTGATAATCTCCATAATAAATCTGTATTAACAAAGCAATTGTTATTATAATTGTCAAGGCCCCAAACGCTACGTTGACAAATTTGGAACCACTGAGGCACTCATCATTACAGTTGTACCATTTTGACAGTTTCGTGCCGGTTTTTAAGGGGATGTCTTCTCTTGTTGTTTCATTACCTGAAATGAGTTTCAGAAAAAAATATATAGTTATCTACATAAGTAAAAATAAAATGTATGATTACAGTGTGTCCCTGGATAGGTGTTACAAGAGGACAAATGGACCAAAAATTTTTGAATTGTGAAAAAAATTTATGAGAAAACTGGTCGCATGATCCAAAACTAGTAGATACAAAATTTTACTTTAATTGGTATCATACAGGGCGAGTTATAACTAAAAATTTGAAAAAGCCCAGAAGCTAACTACTTTTAATTTTTAAAATAGAACAAAATTGTATTAGTAAATAATGTACAGAAGTGAATTTTATGTCAAAATTTGAAGTTAAAGCATGACAATAGGAAAAAAATAATTATTTACATGACGCATTACAACTTTAATAATGGGCAAGAGGAAGCAGAATTTAAAAGAAAATTAAATAATTTTAAATATTTTTTAAAATTCGCTTCCTGAAGCCAAGTATTTTAAAAACTTAATGCATAATGTAATAAATTGATAAAAATATTTTTTTACTTTAATTCCTTAACTTTAAATTTTGACAAAAGATTTAATTCTCGACAACCTTTACCTATTTAATTTTGTCCTATTTTAAAAATAAAAATTTTACTCTTAATCATTTTCATATTTTTACATATAGCTCGCCCTGTATATCACCAATCGGAGTAAAATTTTGGATTTATTAGTTTTGGACCAGGCAACCAGTTTTCCCAAAGGACGTTTAAAGTTTACAACATTTTTGGCCCATTTGTCCTCTTGTAACACCTATCCTGGGACACACTGTATATTGTGGCGACTCTTATAAGAAAACCTTTTGTCTTAAAATTTTACCACCCTATAGCTTAAGTTAAGGGGTTTAGGACATACCGAGGGTTTCCTGCCGGAAGGGCGTAACCACATAATTAGTGATTTTCTTTTATGTTAGAACATAAGACCTTCTGGGATGTTCGAAATTGTAATAAATGTTGATATGCCACAAAAAAGCAATAATTGGCTATTCTATTGAGGCAGAGAATACGGCATTCTGGCATGTCAAACAAATCGCCATAAGCGTCAAATTTTGCAAATAAAAAGAATATCACAAATTATGTGGATTCTGGCAGGAAACCCGCGATATTTTCAAATGAACTTTTCTTCCTAAAATAACCCAAGGAATTTATATCCTGTATTTAAATCCATCAATTAAATTACAACCTGTAAAAAATCATTGATTTTTGCCAAAAACATGGAAAATTGCTTTAATTTCTACAAAAGCAAACTTTAATAAAAAAATATATTTATTTAGTTTTGATGTAGGAGAAACTTAAATTTAATATGTAGAAGTCAGACCCAGAAAACGTGTATAATTAATATGCTATAAATTTTAATGAAAAAACAAAAAATAATTAAGACAACATATTTTCTTAGGCTAAACCCTTATTTCCTGCCCAAAAAATATTTTTAATTCACATTATTAAAATATAGCATAGAACATGTTCAGTAATTGTATTGTTAACATTTTAGTTAAAATTACTAAAACGTGTAAATTACAAACTAAATATTGTGTAACTTGTGCGCACAAATATGCCAATAATTTTGGAAAATGATTTACTACATTATAAATAAAAACACAATTATTCAGTGAAAAATTATTTATTAACGGTGTTATATTTTGTATTTACTAAGCTTTATTATTATGGGAAGCATTTGTGAAATAGTGTCATCAGCCAAAACCAAAACCATACATTCTGAAAATTTTAACAAACTACCCACCTGCAGTGTTATTTTCGTCGCTTGTCATCTTTTAAAAACCTAATTCTCAATATTTTTATATCGTTTTTCTACTTCTTCATCTCTAAATTCCAACGTAAAACCTCAGTTTAATATATATTTAACGCGTTCTTATTCTTCCGAGGTCGAGCTAAGAACCGTAAAGTTAACAGTAACTTTCACAAGTAGTCTCGCTTACTGACTTGACTGCGAACTGACTGAGAATAATAATGATGACTCAAGTAGTGTCGAGCCTGGGCGGGTAATGGGTTTTCTTAGGTGCGCGTCTTGGTATCTTATTCTTGAACCCAGTGCTACCTTTTTTAGAGGTCATAAACTTGTTTATGATGGACTATCAGCCCATTGGTAGCACATACCATCTAATTGGTAGTTTAGGTTTCCTAGAATACACATTTTTAGAAAACCATACTTTGGGCAGTTTATATTGCTAATGAATACCTAGTAACTCCATTACTGACTTTTTAAATCAATAAAATAATTTTTTTATTGTGGTAAACAGCCTTATTGACTTTTTAAACCAATGAAATACAATTTTTAAGTTGTTTTTCTTAATTTATAGTGTTGAATAGGAATATTTTTCAAAACTAGATGCGAAAAGTAAAAGCTTAACAGCCGAACTTTATGCAGTTTGAAAAACTGTGTGAAATTTTTCCGTTTTCTTAATAAAAGCAGTTTCATTCAAAATTAGAAAACGACCATTAAAAAATGCTGCTTTTAATAGTTTATTTTAGTGCACTACATAAACTATTAAAATAATTATTTTCCTAACAAGTGCGCAAGGTGCTACTTTCCCGCATTCAAAAGCAGTAAGACGAACGAAGCAATGCGGAATTTAAGCTTTAATTGCAGGAAAGACAATTTGCGCAAGTGTTAAAAACAGAACTTTTCATACGAGTGTCATAGAAAAGTCGAAACAAAGATATCCTTCTTCCAATATTTCTCGTTTCTTTTTAGTTGCATTTAAGTAGTTTCTACATATTCCTGAAAATACTTATTTCTTTAGTCCGTTTTACAGTCGGCAAGTTTTTTCTGCAATTTTGTTGCAGCAACTTTCTTTCAACAATAAACTTGCTGCAAGTTTATTGCAGATTCATTTTACAGTCGGCAATTCGCTTTTTAATATTGCAAAAATAGGGCAAGGTACCAACGTGCAAAAATGTGAAAATAAAGTTAGAACCTAACCTAGCTATTGACCGGTATGTAGAATAGCTGTTAAAAATGAAAAAATCGAACGAAAAAAAGCCACCGCGGCTACAATTTGCCTCATTATTGCTGCCGCTACCCACCTGGGGTATAAAAATTCAAGAAAAAAGCAAGAAGGTGGTGGTTACTCAACTAGTAACTTTGGGTGGGGTTGGTACCACTAAAATAACCATATTTTTCCCAGACTTAAAAATCGGTCCAACTGGTAAAGTTGCAAGTCGCAATAAAGTTGCAGAATACGCTGCCAAAAATCAGCTGTTTGCGTACTGCGCATGCCTACCACAAGTTTCTTGCAAGGTGCAGAAAGAACTTGCCGACTGTAAAACGGACTTTACACAGGTAAATTGTTTTTTGTTTATTACTAGCCGACTCGTGCCGACCCCACTTCGTTAGGCGTTTAATTATATTTTTTCCAAACTTTTTGTTCAATCATAATAAAATATAGCCCATATCACTCCTGAATAGTTTAGCTTACTTATTGTAAAAGAAATTTCAGGATCGGTTCAGTATTTCCGAAAATTGGATCCCACAAACAAACAAAGAAATTTAGAAACTTTACCTCTTTTTAATATTAGTATAGATGTAAAAATAATACACAACCATTGGGTAACAAACAATTATTTATTTATTATACGAAATTCCATTATTAATACATTTAATAAATTTGTAAACAATTTTTTAAATAATAATATAATTTTATTGACATTTTTCTAAATATCATAATTTAATAAAAAATATTACTATAATCTAAGAAAGTTTAAAACTTGATTCACTCTAAGCGCCAGTTTTACAAGTTCAGGTTAAAAGAATTAACCAAAATTGTAAAACTGGCTCTAACTCATTCACACAATACAACACTTAAAACTACTGACATAAAAACACTCCGCGGCAAAAATGCTAACTAAAACCAAGGATGAACTAGAAGTTTTTGACGAACAAGTTAACTGTCGATTATCTATGTGCCAATTAATCTTGCACAGTTACTCCCTTTTTATTGGCTTTATGAGCTTCAAGGACAGCTATTGCTTCTTCCACCTGTAAAAAATATACATAATGTTACAAAATGTCTCACACAAGACCAAAGTCCTATCATAAGACGAGAAAGGGCCATACAATGGACATTCAAGGAGGACCAAGAAGTCAACCCACTGTGTAAGATGCCTTCGGATTAAATGGTACCAAGCTATTAGCTAAAAAAGGTTATCAAACAATTATACCAAAAAGAAATAACTAGACGAAAGGCCCTCCCATTAAAGCTGCCCTAATTGGGTATACAGACGGATCCAGATCAGACGAAGAGTTAGAGCAGGTATATAAGGAGATAAACCAAGGACTGAAATAAACATGGGTCTTGGACAACATCCTGCAATGTTCCAGACAGAAATGGTACCCAAAGAACAATGTGCCAGAGAAATCACCTTCTTCACATTCTAAGATGCGAGCGATCGTGAAACGCGAATGGTCAAGAAAAGCCCCATAGAAGGAGATCTTTGGATGAAACCACTATAATTTAATTAAGATCATCTATTAATTGATGGATCAAGAAAGAATCTTAGGACTGGTAAAAAAGAACACCAGGACGGCACCAAGCGAAAAAATATCAACCGGAGGGCAATAAGAGTTATAGTGGGTCAACTAACAGATCATTACAGACTAAAAACACCTGCTAATGATGGACCTAGCAGAAGAAAACCTCTGCATGTTATGCTAGGAACAATAATAAACCGCGGAAAACTTATGGTGCTACTGTGATGTCCTTAGTAGCCTGCGAGTGGCAAGGCTGGGTGAGGACAAACCCAAAGCAGCAAAATTTACAAAAAGCCAGTTTTAAGTGAGGAATCTAATTAAAGGGTTCGCCTTGGTCAACATGCTTTAAGCATATGTATGAAGAATACACAATAAACAACCTGTGTTGGTTGCAGTGGTAGAGGATGTATATTCCATCTGCAAGCTAATCTAAGTGGTATTCTTTTGAAAAATTATCACTTTCAATTTTATCAGTTCTTTCACCTGCAAGTGATCATGTGACGGATGCCATTTGAAATATTAATAAACATGCAGAATGAAGTTAGCTACATAAGTCTCAAAAGAATGTCATCAGTTTCACTTCGATCAGTTTATTTACTGATCATGTCTCGAAAGAATACCATTATAATCTACAGAAAGAAGAAAATATAAGGGCAGTTCTACAACAAGAATGTGAAATAAGTTCATATAAATATTATTATATACCCAGTAATGCTCTGTTTTCATAATAGGGGTTTATAAAATATTCTGTTCTGAATAGTTTATTTTACATTTATTCATATGCTGTTGATATGTTGAAATTTTACCTTTGCACGCAGCGATTCTTGGTTTTTAATCATGTGAAGTAACTCCGAATTGTCAATCTCCAACAGCATGCCCGTTATTTTACCAGCCAGTTCAGGATGTAGTTTCTCGACGATTCTAAATAATTGTTCACCTAAATAAATAAAAAACAGATGGTCAGTTTTGATGTTGCTTGTTTTAGCTGAATTGAGGATTTCAGACTTTACAAAACGCTTCACAACGGTTGTCGGAATAAGCAAAGGTCGGGTACATAATTACAATAAGGTATTAAACTAAATTTATGAATTAAATTTTTCTAGAACTCTATAAAATAAAAGCTTATTAGCAGTAGTTCGTAAGAGATTTTTAGCTTACCTAACAACTGTTTCTGTTCCTGTGGGGCAGCATGAGCTAGTCGCGAATCTGCCATAGGAGCATCAGGTCCATGACGTGTTGTATACTTGGAGTTTGGACGTGCTGTAGGTCCAGAAGCACCTAGAAAGAAGTAAAAGATAGGTCTAGCAAGTGAATAATTCAATTACACGGGGCCAGGTGAATGAAAGTTAAACAAAAGCAAATACTATAGTATTTGCTTTGTTTGTTTCAGGCAATTTTGTATGTTTTATCTTTTATTATTTTAAGTAAAAGCATTTGCTTAGCTTTATTCACTTGACCCAATATGCTTTTTTTAATAATAAGAAAGCAATGTGCGCAGGTTGGCTTCTCTAAAAAGGAAATACATTGGGAGGATTAAATAGGGAGATAGATAAGTTTTTGATTTGATTTTGGATTAGATAAGGCAACGTTTTAACTAAAAAAACACAGTATTATGGTTATTTTGAAAACATACCGGTTATGGGTCTTGCATGAGGCCGTACTGGTGCAGGTCTACTTGGAGCCCTAAACGGAGAAGTTCCTAATAAAGGAAGACCAAAAGCCGCACCATTAGGACGAGGTAGTGCTTGGAGTGCTGGCCATCTAGGGGCCGGTCTCAGAGTAGGCGCAGGTCCGAAAATACGGGGACCCTGAGCCACGGCGGGTAAGAGAAAGGGCGGCCCACCGGCAAATTGTAATCCCTGAAAAAAATCACATTTAATGACAGATTACTATTTTTTTAATATAAGGCTTAAAAAACAGTGCTTCCTAAATATGTAATTGATAAAACAAATATTTAAAGCAAAATTTCTAACCTATTTATTACCTGTTGTCTTGCGGCATGTGCCCTTGCAACATACTGGCTTGTAAGAAAGGCCCTTCGTGCCTCCTTACGTTGCGCTAGTGCTACATACAGGGGCTTAGAGCCCACTATTTTGCCATTCATCTCTTGTATGGCCTTACTGGCTTCTTCGGGAGCCGAAAAACAGACAAATCCAAATCCGCGTGACCGACCATTTTCAGTCATTACCTACGATCATATTTTTAGAATCAAAAAAACGTCATTACTGGGTGAGCAGATTAAAATGCAAAAATTTATAGAGGGTGTTTCAGAACTATGGAATTAAACTTTAAAGTGTGATTCCTTATGTTATTTTATGAAAAAAAGTTCCTATAAATATATTATGTCTGGGGTTGGTTCCTTACTAAGATACAGGGCATTAAAATTTAAGAAAAAAAATTGTTTTTTTTTCTAAATATTTTTAATATGCTTTGGCCGATTTAGATAAAATTTGGTACATTTATTTAAAGTATTAATGCTCTTATTTAGCCCTAACCATATTGTTATAAATGGGTCCAGTGGGCACCGCAAGTTATATTATTGAGCAAAAAAGTACGCCACTGACTTTTTTGACGTTTTTATATTTTTTTATTTAGGCAATTAATAATACAACTATTTAGTCTCTTATATTTTTTACATACACTTTAAGTCATTCTAAAATGTAACCCTAAACAGCATAAAATAAAATCTAAACTTAGAAACAAAGAATATCTATCTTAGTAAACAGGAAAATGACAATTTTCGATGAAATACACGACTGCTAATTTATTTTAAGGCAACTAATTGTTTAATTTTAATTTTTGCTTTTTATATCACATTGTCTATTGGTACTTTAAAAAAAAGTAAAGTAGCTTTAATATTTTTCTCGAAAACGAAGGTAGATAAAAAAAAATAAAACAAATTAAAAACTTGTATTATTAATTGCTTAATTATTAAAAAATATAAAAACGTCAAAAAGTCAGTGGTCTCAATAATATAAGTTGCGGTGCCCACTGAGACGACACTAGACCCAATAATAACAATATGGTTAGGGCTAGATAAGCGCCTCATTCCTTTAAATAAACGTACAAAATTTTATCCAAAGAGGCCTAAGCAAATTAAAAAAATTTAGAGAAAACAGATTTTTTAAGATTTAAGACCCTGTATCTTAGTAAGAAAGCAACTCCGAACATATGTTGATAGGAACTTTTTTCATAACATGAAGAATCACACCTTAAAGTTTGATCCCATAGTTCTAAAACACCTTGTATAATTTCTCAGATTTCTTTTAAAAAAATAATTAAAGGTTTGCCCGCGAGAGTAAATAAAGCCTGGATAAAGAGGGGTTGCTTTGGTGCCTAACTTAAATGTAAAATATAAAGAAAAGTTCCAAATCGCTTGGCATTAAAAATCCATGAAAGAAATAGTACATTAGATGGTATAGCTTGGCGCGTAGCGCCGAAGTGAATCATTTCATCAGGCAGTAATTTTTGTTTTTTTCCTAAGGCAAGGCGTACACTGAAATGGTAGGTAAGAGAAGTGGCGGCCAGGTGGTGAGTCTTTGTCAAAAACAATCTTTAAAACCTGCGTAAATAAATACAGAAGCGTGCATTCAATTAGAGTGGCGGTGGAATGGTATGTGGGAAGTGTATGGAGTTAGTTGGGCACCACTCTCTCCAAAATGTTTAATTTTTGAGGGCTTTTAAGACGTTATCCGCCACTAGTTCACCACTTTGCTGCCACATCACTTGCTTGCCACTTCAGTGCGCGCCTTCCCTCACAGGGATGTTCAAAATATCGGACCAGATGTCAAGTTGGTAAATTTTTGAATGTTTCAACAGTTGCTAAGGTTACTTTTACTTTAATTTACTTTTTACCCACACAAAGTAACAGTCAAAAGTGATGGTTTAAAACTTTTAAAAAGTCGGATATGTCAACATTACATACATGGTTGTAAATAAAGTCACTGCAATATTGAAGTTGATTTAGAATTAGAAATGATTATTTAATTTAATTTATTTTTCTAACTTTGGACAATCCTCGAAGGCTAAAAGCCTAAATACTAACTAAACTGGGTTTTAAGCGACGTAAGAAGGAGTTTTTAACCAGCAAGTTAACTACCTGAAGATTTGTATGTTTTAAGGAAAGACTTCCGCGATCAGCAAGTTCCACAACAAAGTGAGAAGACCGGGGCCACTCCAGTCGGACCGTAAAGGGATGCATACACGTGGCACTACGAGTTCTAAATTCAAACTTGTCAAATTAAAGTCTTCCTATTGGTTTAATTTGCCAATTTTGACACCTGTGATCTTAACGCCTGAATGCGCCCATTGTTCTTACCTTAGCTGAAGTAATATTTCCAAAGCACCCAAACTCCAGTTTCAGTTTTTCGTCAGTAAATGTGTCATCCAGATTTTTAACGTACACGTTGACCCCTTGGAACTTACTAAACCTCTCCATCCTCTGTTGTTCGTACTTTTTACGTAGCTCGTTCATACGTTCGGCCTTTTTTGCGCACGGCCGACGTAGAGTGTGCGGCCCTCATATTCGCATGCATTAATTTCCTAAAAACATTTTTTTACATCTTAAGGACTTTAATAAAGTAATGTATTTATAATAAATAATAATAATGATCCCAAACATAATACAAGATACAAGTATCAGTTCGGGAGGTAGCAACGTCGGGAAACAAAGAATTTTAGGTTGGCTGATTTTTTGATATGTGCAAATAGACTTGACCGTAAAAACGGATGTAATAATTCAGTCTAATTTGCACAAATGACATGCACAAATCAACTTGCGCAAATTGCATGAGCGTGAAAACCCACCTTTATGTTATGTATAAGGCCTCTGACACGATACTAAGCGTCAACGGCCAGCGTTGAGCGGAAAACGTGAGAGCGCTGTCTTTGATCTTTATGCGAGAAAAAAGAGCTTTTCCGCTCAAAGCTGGCCACTGACGCTTAGTATCGTGTCAGAGGCCTAAGAAGATAGGAAAGTATTTAAAACCGCTAAATTAATTAAAGTTGTATAGCTATATTTTCTATGACCACCATCAATGCACTGGTGATCTTTTAGTATTGATCAACATCAATACAGGGTGTTCCAACTCTATTTATTCAGCAAATTACTTCGCCCCTGTACAAAATACAAAAATAAACTTAAGGTAAAAAATGTTTATTTGAATACACTTTTTTCCTGACAGTACTAGTTAATATACAAGGTGTCTCAAAAACATAATTTTCATTGTCAAGTTGTTTTTTTTTAATGGAACATCTTAGATATTTAAACAAATTTTGAATTTATAATAAATTCTGCATCAAAAATATATAACACACTATACGTCAATTATTGCTGGTTTTTGAGATATTAGCAGTATGTTAATATACTAATTAATGACTAAAAGTGAAGAAAGAAAATAGGATGAGAAAATAACTGTCTGTATTTAAATTATTTAGAATTTTATTTTTAAGTTAAGAAGCTTAAATAATGTTAGAAGAAGAACGAAAATAATATTTTGGTTCTAATTATGTTTAAATAACTGTCACTGTCAACATAACATATAATAACATGCAATTAATTACCTTATGTTGTAAGAACTACTAATAAGTAAGTCAGCTATTTAGTTTATTTTAGGTACTTTTTACTAACCTAACTTAAAAACCCGCCATAATTGACGTAATGTTGTTTTTTAATGCAATTCAGTAAACAGGTGTCCAAAATAAACTAAAAATCTGTATAAAAAAATTTATTGTTATTTTTTTAATGATAAAGTTTTCCTGCTTTTTTTTCTCACTTTTTACGATTACAAAATTCTAAATATGATATTTAAATTTTGAGACATTCCACTTTTAAAACTTGCAATGCTTATTTATTGATAAATGCCATTATCCTAAACGCATTTTTCATCATAACTTATTAATGAAGGATGCCATCACATTATCTGCAACATGTGGCCCAATAACGGCCAATTGCCCACTTTCGTGTCTTTTTGTTATGTTATTGCCAATAACTTATTAATTATGGATGCCATCATCCTAAACGCATTTTTGGCATAACCTATTAATGATGGATGCCATCATCCTAAACGCATTTTTCATCATAACTTATTAATGATGGATGCCATCATATTATCTGCAACACGTGGCCCAATAACGGCCAATTGCCCACTTTCGTGTCTTTTAATACCTTTTTGCCAATGCCTTGCCATTAAAGAGTGTTGGCAATGCCAGTAAATTAAATGTACATGGCCGGCAAAAAATATTATATGGGTATACTTGAAAAAAAACTATTTACGTTTATATTAAAAATAATTTTACCATCTTCCTTACATTAACAAATATTTAAAAAATAACTGAATCTACTGACCTGCACTGCCCTTTCTGCATCCTTGGCATTATCAAACGCCACAAATCCAAATCCTTTACTCGTTCCATCTGGGTGACGAGCTACCATGCTGCTGGTGACCTTTCCAAACTTGGAGAACATCTCACAGAATTTCTCGTTTGACATGTGAGTGCCGAAATTTTTGACATAAATATTAGTGAACTGTTTCGCGCGTTCTCCTAGTTCCTTTTCACGTTCTGCTCTAGGTACAAACTTACCCACGTAAACTTTTTTGTCATTTAGGAGCATGCCATTCACCTATTTAAACAATATATTTGATAAGCGATATATACAACCTGGTTCTCGCAACAAAATATGATTATTAATTGATAAGGGTGTTACAGGAAGATTTGTGGACAATAGGCCCTTTGCCATATATACCTAAGGTAGAAAATTTTCGGTGGAGATAGATTGGATTTTATGTCCTTTTCTTCAAATTATCCAGGAAATTACAAAATTTTTGTTATTATGCCAAAATTTGCATTTTTGTAGAAATGCCCGCGAAATTATTTAAAACGCTGCATAGTCCGATAACGTAGTTGGAGTGTGCCTGCGTCACAAAAGATACAAGCATCATCATCAGCAGCATCATCTCTTTTCTATTGCTTGTTCCTTTGTTAGCATATTTATTTAACGTGATGCTTTTCACATAAGCACTGGCAACATTCTGAAGTTGATTGAACTCGTAAATTGTGGAATAAATTTTAATCAACTTTAAAAATTATTTTCAAAAAAACTATAGACTTTGATAATGGATATCGAAAAAATCTTTCCGATCCATCGTTTGGTCCAAATCGGCGTTGCCGCAACTTATCCAGCCAAATACCGATTTTAGCTAAATTTAAGCCCAATTACCGATTTTAGCTAAATTTAAGCAAGTAGAAAGCTTGCCTTTGTTTTCATGATATAAAAGATGACCATTACCTGCATACAATAAAAGAGTTGATTTCTGTTAAATCAAACAAGCAGTTACTACATCTGATTAAAGGTGTTTAGCGTAAAACATCAACAGAATAACTCTTAAAATATGTTTTTTTACTTTGATTTGCATACTTAAATTATAAATATAAATGGTGTTGCGCCATCGAAGCTGTGAAGAAAGCAGAAAGACTAAAATTAAAATAAGATTGTTTGAAGTAAAACATGTTTACTTTTTTCATGTCCTACTTTCTACCCAATAACAATAATAAATAACATATTATTATGCATAATATAAATAACAGCTTAAAATAAATACAAAGTGTGATACATTTTTAAAATGTAATTTGCTGGCCATTTTCAAACTGTAAAAATATACAGGGTATACGATTTAAATTTTTAAAAAATAAGTAAAGAAATCAAAAATCCGTCACCTTCAAAAAAATATATATCTGCATAAACAGTTGCTGTAAAGTGTGTAAATGTTTTTACAAAATTTAAGAAATAATTCTAAACAAAAAAGTAATAAAGGTTCAAAGAAATCACAAGAAATTCAAAATCACGCTGTAGCGAGTAAACGACGCAAGATAGTGAATAGCCGTTTTCATTAGGTTTGGTTTAAAATTTGAGTCTCGAGTTACTTTTTGTGTAAAACATAGAGAAACATGGGATTTCTATAAAAAGCATCAAATTTGGCTCACCACATCACTGGAACTGCGTTATGACCACCCATAGCTAAAAGAAATTTATTTTAAATACTAAACTATTTTTTAGAGAAATTTGGTATACGGGGGTTTTTGGGGCGCTGATTACGAATCTAAAAGACTTTTGGTAATAGTTTACTTAACGGACACCACGCCGGTTTTGATAATGTCATACAGGGTTCTTTGGAGCGCTGGTAATTGTTTACTTAACGGACACCACGCCGATTTTAATGATTTATGGCATACAGGGTTTTTGGGGCGCTGATTACGAATCTGGAAGAATTTTTTGGCGAAAACGTTTCGTTCTCGAGATATCCATCATCAAAGTTAAAATTTAAACTAATCCTATTTTTACTATATTCTTCCTTCTTTTTGCACACAATTCTTAATTTAAAGCTAAAGTGGCATACAATATTTGATTTTCACTTTTTAAAACCCCGATTTATTATGTAGTAGTCGGCAACGTTTCGTTCTTGAGATTTTCATCATCAATCTTGAATAGAAAACTGACCCAAATGCCCCATGTTTTGCCTTCTGTTTGCACGCAATTATGGAGCTTTCTGCTAAATCGGAACTCAATATTTTATTTCCAGCTCTTAAAAACCCACTTTTCCATTTATTTTAACCCTTTTTTCATAAAATTGCAAAGCTTCACTTTCAGTCATATGGTGGCGCAATGACTACTGCG
This sequence comes from Listronotus bonariensis, assembly GCA_014170235.1. Classification (NCBI taxonomy): domain Eukaryota; kingdom Metazoa; phylum Arthropoda; class Insecta; order Coleoptera; family Curculionidae; genus Listronotus; species Listronotus bonariensis. Next base: position 132,878 of record JACEGR010001186.1, read on the forward strand.
ATTAAAAGTGAAGTTTTACAATTTTATGGAAAAAATGGGTAAAATAAATGGGAAAATGGGTATTTAGGAGCAGGAAATCAAATATTAAGTACCAAACTGGCTTTAAATCAAGCAAAAGAAGAGGAAATATAGTGAAATTAGGGTAAATTTGCTTTTCAAGTTTGATGAGGGATATCTCAAAAATGAAACATGTCCAAACAAGGCGCGCTTGTGGCGGCTTCGGTTGTATCGGCGAGCGTCGATCAACGGAGTTAAGCAGTGAAATGCGCGCCCATAATTTGGATGGGTGTCCGGCGACAGCGGTGTTTCGGGCAGCGGCACGCGGTGTTCTCTGCTCGGGGATGCGGACCGAGCAACAACCATCCAAGTTATGGAATGAATGGTGTGTGAATGAGAAGGAGTAGGGGTCAAGGTACAATAAGCATTCAGGCTGCAGTGCACCACCTAGGGAGGCGGTCGTCGGACCTGGGTGGGATGACCTCGAAAGGGTGAAAAAAAAAAATGTCCAAACAATTTTTTCTGATATCAGTGCTCCAAAAAATCCGTAAACCAAATTTGATTAAAATCGGCGATGCATCCAGTTTGTAAATAATTGCCCTACCTTTTCTATAGCACGGTTGGCTATTTCTTCACTTTCAAAGTGCACAAATCCATATCCTTTTGAATAACCATCTTCATCAAGTGCCACCTTACAACTAAGAATATTCCCAAATGCTGAAAATGTATCATACATGGCTTTATTGTCGATATTTTTATCCAAATTCTTAATAAAAACATTTCCAATCCCTGACTTTCTCAGTGAAGGGTCTCTTTGACACCACATTATTCTTATGGGTTTTCCCTTTAGAGGGTCAAAGTTCATCGTATCCAAAGCCCTTTCTGCATCTTGGGGACTGTTGAAGTTTACATAACCGTAGCCCAAAGACTGCTTGGTTCTTGAATCTCTGCATATTCGAAGAGAAAGAACCTGAAAGCAAGTTTTGTTATTATAAGTCAAAAATTTGTAAATGCATCTACTGTTATTATTAACAATTTTCTCATAAAACAAAAACTGACCTGACCAGCACTGGAAAACTTTTCGTAGAGCATGGCTTCGGTGACATCAGGGTGCAGGTCCCCTACGTAAAGTGAGCCCATGGGAAACATCACTCCTTGCGGCGGAATGTTGTTCATGTCGGAATTTTCTACTTACTTTTAGTTTTAAATAACGCTTCGACTTACAACGCTACACGCACACACACAAATATTTTTGGATTTTTTTTCCTTATTTTTTTATCTACTAACAAAAATTGTTTACCGTTGTTTACGTTTTCCGCGGCAACCTGAGAAAATCCGCGGAAAACTTGATTCCATTATGAAATGTTTTGCGGGTTCAAACTGGTTCCCGCGCTATTGATTGCTCAGTTAAAAGAACAGAAATCTATAAAAACAATACTTTACTATGAAATCCTAAATTATAAAAAGATCAAGATTCGGTTTGCGTTATCCCAAATCCTATGGTACAAAAAATTCAGAGTGCTTTGTCACTCTTCTTCGACCAATCAACGAATCAGCACGCAGACCGAGAAAGAAAGATGACTAGACGTTTTTTTCTCTTGCTCAGGCTACCAGGCTGTTCGCACGGTTAAGGCTGCCTCTATTAGATAATGTGCTCGAAGGTTAGAGCAAATAAAACTTCGTGAAAGTGGCACGAGTACAATGACGTAACATAATGGACCGGCCCTTGCGATCGCTTATTGCGGCCAACGAAAGAGAGAGGTCCGAGAGAGATGGAGCTAATTACGGAAAAACGTGCTTTTAAAATTCGTTTACCGTTGGAAAGCAGTTGATTTTAAAAGTGATTATACTTTAATATACTATACTATATATACTTTATATACTTTAATCCCCATTATCCCATTTAAATTCCATTTTTTGCAGGGCTTTCTTCCGTAATTAGCTCCATCTCTCTCGGACCTCTCTTTCTTTTGTTGGCCACAAATAAATTCACAGCAGCTATACATCGGGGCCGGTCCATTATGTCATGTCATTGCACGAGTACCATGCTTGTTTACATTTTAGCAAGTGGGGTTATATTTTTGAAAGAACTAATTACTGTTTTGTGATTTTATTTATTTAGAAAATTTAAGTTTTATCAAATATGGGCAAGAAAAGGAAATTAAAAGAATCTAAAAGTGACGAGTTTGAATTTGATCCTGTACCCAAGCATCTTGTAACTGCTCACTTAAAAAACCAAGAAAAACGTCTAATAATTATATTAGAAGATGCTCAGCTTGAAACAGTAAAGGTAAACTTTTGTGTTATAACCAGTTTCTGAATCTAAACACTGAAATTTGAACACCATATTAATGGTTTCTTTCTTTGTTAGGCAGGCAACAAATTTGAACTTTTGAACTGTGATGATCATGCACACATATTAAAGAACAACAATCGAGATGTGGGCTCTTGTCGGCCGGATATTACACATCAGTGTCTGCTGATGTTACTGGATAGCCCCCTTAATAGGGCAGGCCTGTTGCAAGTATATTTGCATACAAACAAAAATGTACTGATTGAAATAAACCCACAAACTAGGATACCCAGGACTTTTAAAAGATTTGCTGGACTTATGGGTAAAGATTTACATTTTTACTACAAGAAAGACCTCTTTTAGTATTTAGATTTTAGATAATTCTGATTTAGGTATATTAATTATATTTTTGTTTTTAGTTCAACTTCTTCACAAGTTTTCAATACGAGCAGAGAGTGGCCCTAAACTCCTAAAAGTTATTAAAAATCCAATAACTGACCACCTCCCTGTAGGAGTAAGAAAAATTGGGATGTCTTTTTCTTCCAAAGTTGTGAAAAACTGTAGAGAATTAGTTCCAGAAACTGAAGATCCGATAGTGATTGTGGTAGGGGCTATGGCAAGAGGGAGCTTAAATGTTGACTACACTGAAGAAACTATTTCTATTAGTAATTACCCTCTTTCAGCTGCCTTGACGTGTACAAAGCTTTGTTCAGCATTTGAAGAGGTTTGGGGTGTTATTTAAAATTCTGTTTATATTTTAAGTTGTGTAACTCGTATTATGTTTTTAATAAATTTGTTTATTATTTAAGTGGCTTTTTCCTCATTACATTTTTTTTGTTTGTATTTGTACATATAATATAATTTAAAATATTATATTCTATTTTAAAATAGAATATTGGAAGAAAACGCCATCTATAAAAGTGTAAATTTTTATTTTAAATAAATTAAAATTTAATATAGAGGTTTTACAAAATGCATCAGTCGTTTAAAATACACAGGTCTGTCTTTTATTTTCAACTTAAAATAATCATTTTCTGCAGCCTAAAAGAGGCATTTTAGAGTTAAATTTGTTGTTTTTTAGTATTTAATTTAAATTACCCGCGTTTTTTAAAATACCCATCGCATGGGCTTGTGTCAACATCTGTCAAAACTACGCGCATGTCTAATTGAAATGCCAAATTGCGCAAGCGTTTTTCGGCAAAATTTAGTTGAAGACGTGGGATTTCCCTTGTTTTTCCCTGATTTTTTACATTTCATAACATGATGAAATTTTAACAAACAATAAAATTTGCATGAGTTTCTTTTAAATTCTTCTAAATTTGTTTTTCCTTCGTTTTTGTACAGTTTGATAACTAACAGAATTGCAGCTAAAACAAAAGACTGAAAATTTGCTAAGTCAATAGTAATTTTGAAAGGAAAAACTTGGAAAAGGGGCACAGAAAGCACGTAGAAAATTGGTAAATACTGCACGAAAAACTGGTAGGACATGTGAAATTTTCGCCCCAAAACTTCTGACCCAAAGCTTATTTGAAAAGAGGCCATTACATGACCTCAAACAGCCATTATTTTTTAATCTGTATCCATCAGATGGAAATTATGCTAAAACATTGTTTTTAAGGCCTAATTTTATAGGGAATGATATTGAAAACCCCATTTTAACAGTATTTTTACAATTTGAATTGAATTTCCAAACAATTTTGGGGTTTTTAGTTGCTTTCGACACGGAGCATACGCGCAAGCCGCCATCACGGTAGTCGACCAAAGCTTGTAAAGCGAGTTTGTGCTAAGTGGAGTGTGTGTTTTGTGGCTCCGTATTTTTCGCGATTCTTATGTGGATTTATCGACAAAATACGTAGGTAATGTTTTTTCGCATAGTTTAAAGTCTTATCTAACTAGAAGAGTTGTTAATTTTTAAGGAAATGCCTAGTTAAGTGATAAAAAAGTGAAATTAGTTACGAGCTTCTCTTCAAAGGCTAACGTAAGTGCCCGCCATGTTGCAAATCGCCCGAGAAATAAATTTCTCTTCATTAGGCGACGTCCCGCGTAAAATAGTTTTTTTCTGATGTATTTATGTGCCTATTTTTCCGGTAAGTAAAGGTTAATAGTTATTTTCCCGCGTTTCTCCGTCAAAACCAATACAAACGATCATCCCAAGGCGGTCGTTCTAGTGCAATTCGCCGATCACCGCCTGCACCTTCCCACGAATAATACCGCCAAGGTATTTTTCTAGCTCAAACCGAAGCTAGCAGACGTTAAATCGCGCGCTTTTGCTAAAAATCCGGCTCAAACGGACCAAAAAAGCCTCAGTTTTTATTGTTTGGGGAAGTAAACAATCATCTTTCAAGTGAATTGGTCTACGTGACGCCGGATGAAAGAGAAACTTCAGGAAACTTTGGAGCATTTTGAAACGTTTATGTGAAGGTTAGCTTGCAAAATCGGAAATTTGTGATGCAAATCTATTGTTTGTATGGGAAAAGGGGTGTGGCGCCAAACTATATACAAAACAGTTCAGGTGCTATTGTGTTTGTTAAATTCAGTTAGGCTTCAAAGTTTGGTTTTAATATAAAACATGTTTAGTTAACTACCTGCCCCTGTCTTCTATTTTTATACTTATATGCTAAAAACATTAATATATTTATACCTGTAGATGCTTTTAAGCCTTTTCCGAGAAAAAAAAATGATATGCTCCCTATATGCACACGTAAGACTAGGACAGTTTGGTTGTTTTTACCCCTGTCAAAACTTTTTGTTACATCACTAGCAATTATTTTAGTCTAAATAAATAAGGCAGGCTCTTCTAATACATTAAGGTTATTAAAAAGTCCCCCCACCCTTTATCTTTTGCATGGGACAAGATATCGAGGTCAAGTAAAATTTGGGTAAAAGGGTGTCACTTATACTACTTTTTGGCATAAAAATAATTTTGTCACGTGCCCTAGTACCAAGGGGACACTAGCAACTTTTTTTGCAAATGGAAAGGGGGTCCTGTAGCACCTTGTTTTAAAGGCCCTTTGATTCTCTACTAAACGCTACTTTATTTTTGAAAATGGGTCCAGCCGTTCCAGACTTAAAATTGTTTCAATTTTGGCTAAAATAGGGGGCGGCAGAAAGCCATTTTTGCCCAACTCCCCTAAAGAAAATTATGATCTGCGGCTGGATTTGAATAATAAAAAGTTAGTAAATGAGTAGCAAAATTAAATTAATATTTTAGGTATATGTCTTCAAGACTGAAAACATTGATTTTAAAGATCTATTTTATGTGTTAAATATTCACACAGATATAGGGGCAGGTATAGAAATGTTAGACATAACATCTTAGTATCTGATTAGTTGAAGGGAGTAAGGTTTCTGAACTGTTTTTTTTTCATTTTTTTTATTTATTATTTGGAGAACCACTTTATTCATGATTCTTATGAACATTTCATTCTAAATTTTATAGTGCTCACAACTTTAAGGAACTTTTTACACAAGTCTCATCTTTAAAATCGGTGACCGTCATACTTCAAAACTACTGCACATATCCTTTTGAAATTGATGAATATGAACAATTTCTTTACATATTTTTAAGATAATATTGGAGAGTTTTTTAAATATTTGTCATTGCTAATTTGTATAAAAACAAATACCTAGGCAGATTTTTTCCACAGAATTCGCGTTTTTATTGAAAGTGCTCCCAAAAAGTGAAAATTGAAAATATGAATAAACACAATGTTTTTGATTTCATATGATCCAGCACCCAGATATAATGGTTACCTTAATTCATCTTTTATTTGAGACACTTATGAATAAATTCTGTCTTTGCCGTATTTTTTAGAATTTCTTAACAAAAATTGCACCCAATATTCTTCTAATATATTATTTTATTGTACCATTGAGTTCAATACATTAATTTTGATTGTGTTATCAAAAAAAATAAAATCATAAAAATGTATCTTTGAGCATGAATTAATGATACCCCCCACCCTCTCCACCACCTCCTTAAGCAGGGTTTGTGGTGTGCCTACTAACCATTTCTGTATCAGGTTTAGTAGATTTTTATCTAAGTTTTTACCATGTTTCTTTTTGTGCAACAGGGTTTTTGCTCCATATATTACTGTATACATGGCCGTGCCTAGCGGGTGCAACGCTGCAGGGTTGGAAAATGTGCGGAAATTTTAGAAATAAAGGGCGGTATGTAGGAAATATTGGAATTGAAAAAACAGTGTAAATTAAAAGTGGGAACCTTTTTTAATAAAGGAGTCAGTTTTATGTATTGTGTGTAAAGTGGGCACCTTCGTTTTTAGCTCTTCAAAATTTTTTATATGTCAAGGTACATTTTCTTATAGGGGCGGCCTACATTTTTGCACCACGGCGCCAGTCATCCTAGGAACGGCCCTGACAGAAGACGGTATATATCTTTGTATATGGTCATTGGTTGTATATTATATTTATGGCTATTTCCTTCTCTACTATCATTTCCTTAAATGACATTGGCCTGTCAGGCGTCCTATTACTTGCATTAACTGAGTGGGCCCCAGATGGGTGACTTCAGCTATTAGATTTTTGGAGGGAATTGCCTAGTGTTTCCTTCTCATTTTTTTAACCAGGTGATGTATGCCAAGTATTTATGTACCAGTATGTGAATCCATGGACTAAACTTAATTATTGGTGTTTTACACATATAAAATTTATTTGATATCAGATATCAAAACCATTTTGATTAGCATGTAAAATAAGCTATTTTACTGATGAGGCATCAAATATTTCTGTAATCTAATTCTCACTGAGGTTTATTTGTTTATCTACCTGACAAAAAGCTTTTACTATGTTATCAGGTACTTTAAAAGATTGTCAAATTTTTACCTTTAATATTTATGGCTAAATAGCTATTGATAATATTTTATATGAATCATAATACTTTTAGATAATTGCAATGTGAAATATTACAAAGAGTTAAGGGGTTTAGGACACAGCTTTATTTAAACTTTTTTTAAATCGCCTAAAGATTAACACTCTTAAGGATCCACATCTTATTCTGTAACACCCTGTATATTTAATCTTTATGGTTAAAATGTTTCTATTTATTTTATAACAAGTAAATGGTAAAATAGAATTAAGAGATGGACAAAAAAACACCTGGTAATTTAAGAGTTGTGTTATGTTGTTATAGGATATCTATAAACAGATTTAAATTAAACATTTTTATATCAAATTTAACAGATAAAATTGCAATATCCAGAAATGGTATTTATTTAAAAAAAAAAATAGTTATCTGTATCTGGTCAAGGTTTGGTTAGTTTGGTGTCATTATTTAAGGGGGGTAAGGGTTTTGGCGTCAAAAAGAAAACTTTTTTGAGATCTTTTTTCCAGATATGGATGAACCAAATTTATTAAAACCTTTTGTAAATTATTAAGTATACTTTTAACTATATTATAAAACTTTTTCATCAGGAAATATTATAAAACAAGCTGGTGACAGAGTTTGTCCCCGAACAATTTCCGGTGTTCACTGTATCTCGGTCGGAAATTATCAGAAATCAAAGAACAATTAAATTTAGTCAAAGTATCATCAAAACTAGGTCCCAACGTTCTCTGATTTTTTATTTTTTTCATTTAAAAATTTTTGGTGGCCATCTAAAGCGTAAACTACGATTTTTCACGAAAAATTCCGCCATTTTGTGGGTGGAAAACCCTCTTAATGCCAAAAAAAAATTGTAAACTTATCGTTGGGGCCAGGCATTTTATATGTAGAAAATGTGTACCAAGTTTAAAATTAATCGGTCAAGTACTTTTTAAATGACAGTGAACACGGGCTTTGAAAAAGTACATACAAATATAAAATATGTCTGTATGGAATTAGTTACCCTTCATTAAAGATCAAAATATTCTTGAAAAACCATAATGGACCATGAAAATAGAAATGCAAACGCCCGTAGCTATCAGAGCTAACAGGAAACTAACTAAACAATAATTTCAAGAGTTTTGGTCAGATCGACTTAAAATTTTGAGAATATATTCTTGAAATGTCTAACAATAAAATAAGACAAAAAAATAATTCAATATTTTTGAAAGTACAAACCCTTACCCTCCTCCTTAAGATTGATCTAATGATGGGTCTGCTGCCTTCTTTGTATGCAGCAATGGATAGGAAACCCTGGAACATTTTCCAAGTTTTTACTAACAAGCAAACTTTTTGTAATTAGCTTCATTTTGACGAGACAACCAACTTTTTTCCTTATAACAATTTTCGTTGGTGGTAGCATACAGGGGTAGCAGAGATTGAAATGAAATGAAATGAAATGAAATGAAATGAAATGAAATGAAATGAAATGAAATGAAATGAAATGAAATGAAATGAATGAAATGAAATGAAATTGTTTATTAGCCATAGGACTGATTAACAGTATCGGTTTCGTCAAATAAATAATGTACAATAAATAAGTATCACAATGTACCAAACAATAATGTTAAATAACATTTGTCAGATATCCATAATATGTATAAATAAAATAAGTAAAAAACACAAACTAAAATTAAATTACACATTCTTAAAATAAAGTTAAAAACTTTTAAAATAGAATAAAAACCCTATAAGGTATACCCATATAATTAAAACAAGAATAAAAATGATTGAAAAAAATTGAACATAAGGTAAATGACCAGTCATTGCCTCTACAAGAAAGTTAAAGCTAGAATCCATGTAAGTGCAAAAAACCAGTCATTGCCACTAAAATTTTCAAAATACTAATTGTTGCCACCCAGTCATTGCCACAAGTAAATAACAACATTTTATTGAAAAAACATGTTTATTAATAAAAATTCAAATAGTAATAGTAACCAGGACATTATGTGAAATATATATGTAGGTGTTGACAAAAATAAAATCAAAAGAAACTTGAAAAAGACATTAACTTTTCTTCCACTGATTTTTAGGCCTCAAATACATCCACTCGTGAAGCAAATTCATAGCGAATACGTTCACCACTGTCATAGGTGTGGGTAACAGGCCTAAAATGTGATTTTTCTTAACAAAAGAAATATCTTTTTCATTACAAACAAAAATATTTTTTTTGAACTGTATCTAAAAGCTGTTCTTTTGAAACCGGAAAATGCCTCTCTGATAATTATAAAATCCATTTAACTAATATTAATTCCTCTTCGTTACTTAAGATTGTGGAAGGACCCATAGAACAAACTAGTGGTGATTTTCCATCTTTCTTATGTCTCAAAGTACTACGAGGAACGCCATGATTTTTTGCTGCAGTAGCTGCTGGGATTCCCTTTTAACATCTTCTAGAGCTTTTAACATTTGCTCTTTGGTATAATTCCTTTTCGGCGCCATTTCTGGAATGAAAAAAAATGAATTTAATACCTGATATCAATGTAACCTATGATTGTCACTCTCGAACTAGTAATTGCCACCAGTGGCAATAATTGGTTAGAATAAAGTTTTTGCGATAAAACAAATTGCGGCAACATCGTAATTTTAAATGGTTTATTTCCACACTCTGATGAATAAAAAATAATCCAAACCAATAATGGCCATTTGTGGCAATGACTGGTATATTTAAAAATTTTGCAACCAGTGTTTGCCAGGTTTATTTTTTTAGAAACTTATAACCTTAAATGTTATTTAAAGAGTAAATACTTTTATTTTAGAGTATTTAAAATACCATTGTGCATTAAGAACTATAAAAACAATAATTTTAAAGAATAAATTAAAAAAAGAAAAATGTACTTACCTTAATGTTTTCATAAGAAATCACACAAAACAGGGAGTAATCTTAACACAACATTACTTCAAGCTGTATAGAGCAAAAATGGCATTAGCTTGAATATTGTGCAATAGTACATAGATGCCAAACATATCAAGGTATTAATATTTGCAATAAATGTAATTTGATTTCAAGTGGTTTTCTTATTTTTAAGGGATTTATGATTTAGTGGCAATAGATGGTAGAGTGGCAAAGATTGGTTGTTTACCTTATAAAGTTGTATATAAACACTTACTCACACATAGTTTGCACTCATGTTGGCAAAATTACACAAAATTAAGAGACCACATTCATAAATTAGTTAAAAAATAAAATAAAATACATATGTAGACATTTAAAAACATATTTTTTCAAGACTCAAAGTATTCACTTAAAGAGTAAAAGCCTTTATGTACAAGAAAACGTTTAGTTTCACTTTTAAACGTTTCAAATGAGGTAATACCTTTTATCCTTTCTGGTAACTTATTGTAACAAAGAATAAAATTATACATCGGAGACCTTTTGAAAAATGAAGTTCTATGGATAGGGATGCTGAGAACATGACCATTACGCGTGTTATAATTATGGTCCCGTCCAAGTGTAGCAAAACAATTATAATTTTGTTTAACAAACAGCACACACTTTAAAATATATACACAATAAAAAGTTAAAATATTATTGTCCCTAAACGTGGATCTACAGGACTCTAATGGAGCCAGTCCAAATATCAGGCGAATTATGCGTTTTTGTGCCAAAAAACGCGATTAACTTCCACGCCTTTTCCCCAAGTCACAATATTGTTGGATAAATGACTGTACACCAGCAAATAGTATACAGTCAATAAACCATTTTTCTCCAGAGAAGATTTCATTTGAAAGATGGCATAAAAGGCAGAGTTTAGTTTTTTACACACATGCTCGATATGACACGTAAAATTTAGGTTTTCATCAAGCCAGGTTCCTAAAAACTTCGCATGTGGCGAGAAGTCACAATCTAGTGACATAGGTCTATTTATATGTAAATTTAAAAAACGGTTTTATTAATGTTTAGAATAAGCTGATTACGCTGGCACCAAGTTTCAAGCTCGTCAGATGCATTCTTAGCCATACACAATAACTCTTCGGGAGTACTTGCCGATAACGTAATTGTTGTATCGTCCGCAAACATAGTTAATTTTCCCTTAGTTATATAGTCAGGCAGATCGTTAACATACAACATAAATAAAAGGGGTCCTAAAACTGATCCCTGAGGCACACCCATTGACACATCCTTATTACAAGAGTCGCTATTTTTGTATCTTACAAACATACTTCTATTAGACATATACGAATCGATAATGTCTAAGGCAGTTCCCCTTATACCAGAATTAAATAATTTGGTCAATAGAAAAGTCTTGTTTACAGTATCAAAAGCGCTGGTTAAATCAAATAGCATACATAACACATACTTTCCCTTATCCAATTCACTATATGCAAAGTTCAATACATCATAAGAAGCTGTCTCGATTGATTTGTACTTTATGAAGCCATGTTGGCAGTGAGTTATTATTTTGTTTAAATTAAAAAGTTAATTAAATTTTCATAGATTAAATATGTTGATTTAATAAATACCAAAAAATTAGGATGAGGTACCTCGCAATTTGTAGGACAATGTGGGTGTTAAATTGTATAAATATTATGTAATGAACAGAAACAAGGAATCAGCTGGTTAGTAGTTATTTTTCACGACATTGTTAACCATACTTGTTGGTGGTATTGGACTCTTTGATAAAACCTTACATTTTGTAGGACAAATATTTTTCAGTTTATTTATATAATTATTTTGAAAATTAACAGGTAAATCCCTGCTTGTAAAAAATTTTTGATGTCTGTCAATTCAACACATTTAATTCCTGCTACCCCTGTAAGCTACCACCATCAAAAATTGTAAGGAAAAATTAGGTTGTCTCGTTAAAATGAAGCTACTCGCGAAAAATTAGCTTGTTAGTAATGACTTGGATAAATGGTCCAGGAATCCTTAACTACCATTGCCGCTGCCCACTTCCCTGCTACTCCCGCTGTCTTGTCAGTTCTTTAACTTCCTTTTAAAAGCCGACGCTAAAGGCAGCGCGAGCGACGTGTTTACAAACTCGCGCTGCTCACTTCCCTGTCCAATTCCTTGCTCACTGCCTCAGGAGTGAGCTGCATATAAAGCAGTATACAACAAAGTGCATAGTAAATGGTATGCTGGTAAAATACTAGACTAAAGTTGATCTGGTTTGGTAAGTCAGTTAGTTTAAATACTTTAAACCTGAAAAACAAGAGAGAATATTTCACTGTTTTTTTTGTGACAAAAATAAAACTACATTGGATTTCTTTATGTGTCTACCCCGATTTTTATTAATGTAGCTTATTTTTAAAAATGTTTGCACCTAAAAGTTTGCAAGTGAAATCTGAATAGTTTAAATTTTTGATTTTCAAAAAATTTCCAATCATTTAACAAATTAAGAGTGTATACACATTCAGCCAAATTATAAATTTTATAGGCAAATAAAGAAACTACAAAGTGTTACTTCGATTACATGCCGACATTCTTTGTCTAAATTTTACCTGTTAGTTTTCCAAACATTGCTGATAAACCTTTTGATTTAACTGAACATGTATAGCTTTACCGAAACTTAATTAGTCTGTTTATTAAATCTTTATTGCCTTAACCACCTGAAAATTAAACTGTAAAGCTATTTTAGAAATCAAATTAATTCTTTATTTGTTGACATTAAATCCGGATTTTTAGAACTTTACCATAAAAAATGTAAAATTATTATTATTTGTGTCATCAATTATAACGATAAAAACGATTAACCAATTATAAAACGGTCTTTATTTACCAATGCCTCCTGTTGACGTTTAATTAATAATCGGTTAATCGCCTAAAATTATGAAAGTTTTGTATTTGACATCTTGCCATCAGATGGTTAGGTATAAGGTAACCTGCATTCTTTAAATGACCCCCACCTCTTTAACTTTCTCTTTTGCTTTTATAATAGCCCTGTGACACCTGTAATGTCCCTAGTCTATAGAAAATAGCACAACAGGTCTGTGAATTCTAAAACTTCTATGGGTAGTCCTAAAGAACATTTAAATATCAAATAGCTAAATCCCTGTTGTTTTTGTTTTGTTTTCAAATATAATCTCCAATGAGCTCACAGTCTAGACATAAGACTATACCAATTTTTTTCCAAATGCTATTGTGAAATATCATTTAATGATAATAATAAGAGGTCTATCATCATGACTAACAGTTTTTTGACATTTTTTTAATGCAAAACTCTCAAATCGTTCATCTGTAAAATTTCACCAACACATATTCTTAAACAAACTTCAGTATAATTAAAAGCTTTCTTTGTAAATTGTCAAATAAGCCGTTTTCATGCAATCAGGCTTGAACATTAAACTATTTTTTTAATTCTGTTTTCTATGTTTGGATTTTTGTAACTATTACAAATATGAATATTTGAATAAATCAATACATATTTTTAAAGAAAATTTAATGCGCTTAAAAAAGGTATCTTAACATTAAATTATTAAATGCACTCTTTCAAAAGTATTTCGACGCAAGAAGAAAAGTTGACAATTTACTTTTAGATTCAACTTCAACGTCGAATAACTTTTGAAGGCGTGAATTTATTGATAATTGTTAGGAGACCTTTTTATAGCGCATTAAATTTCCTTTAAAAAATGTATTGGATTTATTTAAATATTAATATTTTTAGTAGTAAGAATAATCCAAACTCAAGAAACAAAATTAAAAAAATTGTTTAATGTTCGAAGCACGATTACATGGAAACGGCTAATTTGACGAAAATTTACGAGGAAAGCTTTTTGTGGGAAATTTAATTTTCTTTAAGAATATGTCTTAGTCATTTTTGTCAAATCAACGATTTGTGAGTTTTGCATAAAAACTGTTGGTCGCACTATAGACTTCTTTATATTAATAACAAGTTGCATAGTCTGTGAGCAGTTTTAGGCTAGGCAGGCAGGTATCAAAACGAAGGATACTACTCAGGTACCTAATCACCATACATTTTATGGCACCAAGTTTAATTATCATAAAATATTGGGTTTCATTTATGCCCCTTTATACTAGGAAAGGTCATTATGGGTAATCCCGACCAAGGGTTGATGTACAGACAAATTTGATCGTTAGGTACTTTGAAATAAATTAGGATGATCAGTAAGGGTAGCGGTAATTAAACGGGTTACAAACTTAAAGGGGGCTTTAGTTGAAACGTGCGTTTGTTGGAGTAAAAATATAAGGTGTGCGCGCGTGTGGTTAGTTTATATTTGATTGTAAACTTACAGAAATTTAAAAAAACTTGGATACCTATATTTTTGTGTGTGGTAATATCAACTAGTGTTGTATTAAAGTGAACATTTCCGCATATACATTTGTGAGTCAGTGATATTAATTACTAATTTTGCTGGATTTTTCTTCTGAGTAAATATTTTTATTAGTCTGTGCTTGCCAGTTCTTTGAGTTTCTGCAAAATGCAGCCACTGAAGATACATGAGATACTTGTTTACAAACTTTACAATCTAAATTATTGTAACCTTAACTTTTTGACATTACTTCAACAAATTTGCAAATAACTTGTCAGTTTTTATAATTTTACTTATCGCTTTAGAATATTATATAGGTATTCTGTAAAATTCTACCCTTAAAGGTGCCAGTGCAATGACCACTTTAAAAGCGATAGGTAAATGGCGCCGTCTGCTTCTTGTTATAGAAATATTTATTTTTAACTTTAAACAATAATTTTCTATATGCATTTCTATCAAATTATAATAGATATTTTTACGCAACATCTAAATATCGCTGTGTCTCCCCTAGTCTTTTAGAAAAAAATGTTAGGAGAGTTCTAGATCCGTATTAAAAATTGTTTACAATTTAAAAGAAATATGTAATAAACCAAAAAAAAAAAAAAAAAAATGGCCAATAGAAAAAGGCTAAGTTAACGTTAATTTAAAATTTTATGATCTGATTTCCAATTAAAAAGAAAATTTATATTCTAAATCTATGAAAAATTTGGTTACAGTGTCAACCATCTATACAGGGTTTTACAGAATACCGTTAAGAAAAGTTAAGGGCAGATTTGACATCAGAAAATATAAAAGAAAAGTTTATATATACATGGAACATGGGTCCGCATTTTTCATTGTCATAATAAAAGGTGTTTAAACTTTTCAAAAAAACTGAAAAATTTCGAAAACATTTATTTTAGTAAAAGTTGTTAGACGGTTTATTTTATTTATGTTATTTACAGTAATTAATTTTATTTCCGACTAAGCCACTTTTTACTGAATTATTACAATTTTAATTGAACACATGCATTTAGGCTACAGTTCTCAAATAATACCTAAAATAATAATACTTTTTATTTAACCCTATAAAATAAAACAACAGATACAGGGTGTCCAAGAATATGTGGGCAATTCTCTGATTCATATAGAACACATTAAAATAATGTGACAAGTTCTTATTAAAATATTTTCCTAAAGTACCTGTTTACAGAGATATGTACCCTTAAAGGACCCAATACTTACACATACCCTTATACAATAGTACTAATTATTTTTAAACTCCTGTATAATTAAGGAATAAAAATAGAATTTTTGGGTATCTTAAATCGTTAGCTAAAAAAAGGTAATTCATTTGGATGTTGATAAATTAAAGTGTTTTCAACAAAAACATGTTTTTGTTTAGTATGGATATCTAAAAACATTAGGTTATTTTCTTGCAAATGGTACTAAAAAACATCAAAAGAGATTTTTTTAATTTTTACTTACTTTACGTTTAAAAATATTGTTACATGTAACATGTGGAGTGTCCCATAATCTTCGATAATTAATGCTATAGAATGCATAAAATAAAAGGAAGCCTATGTCGAATCGACAGACAAAATTATTAAATACAACCCAATATAATCAAAAAGTTTCCTTTTTCGAAAACGCTTTACTTTATCGATATCAGACAAAAGTACCTGTTTTTTAGCTAAGGGCTTAAGCTATTTAAAAATACAATTTTCAATTCTTTAATATGCAGGGTGTAAAATAATTAGTACTATTGTGTAAGGATTAGTCTGTCCCTGGAGAAGTAATGAAGTCAAATGTTTTACAAGAATAACATTTTAAGGAGTCCAAACTGGTATTTATTGAATTTAATTTTTTTCATTACAGCAAGTACTCTAAAAGTTATTCAAGAAGAACCGATTACAAGTGGCGACATGGCACATATCTCTGTAAAGTCCCTCTTTACTCCTCCTCCCTCGTTTATGATATATTTTGTGTTTTTGTTTTTTTTTGTGGTTAATTCATATTATAATTTATTATTGAATAACGTCGAGGAGTTTTACGCTTAGTTGCTTTAATAAAGACGATATTACCAACTTCTTGAAATAAAAATCACTAAATACCATCTTCCAAATACACTGTCATTTTTAAAAACCATTTGGTATTCTAGTTACTTTATGAGGGATAGTGACACATCTACTGTAACATAACATAATAATTATGTTTTGATTTATTTATCAATTTTGCATAATAAATATTTTTTTATCATAAAGCTCCTTGTAGTAGTTATTTTAATGTTCTTAAAATGTCTTCTGAGGTTTTCGTTTGTTATCAGTTTAATTGAATTTATCAAATATATAAGTGGCATACCTATATTTTATTGGTCTGGTGTCTATGTTTGCAGACACGTTTTTTTTAAATATTCTTTATTAAATATAGGTGTTCAAAGTGTTTATGAAGAGTATATAAATGTATAAATTAAAATCCTGTATTCGCTTTTTTTAGCATTTTAACAATATTAAGCTTTGCCAGAGTGCAATTACAAAGCCAGTACTAAATAGTTATAAAATGTTTTGGTGTCATGTAACCTTAACAATTACCAATAAATTAATAGAATTGTTAAAAAAATATTTCAGAAAAGAATTAACTAGGCATTTTTTTATTTATTATTAGACAATTCTTTTGGGTAATTTTAGCAGATATTCAAAAAACAACAATCATAATGGAAACAATTTACTGCGTTTTTCAGTTACAAGAGTTTTAACTTGTCACAGTACACCTTCATAATGTTTACAACTCAAATAGAAAGGCAATGTTTGTTTTTGTTGTTTCAATTTCTTTTCCCTTTTCAGAAACAAGATACCATGACCTTCTTCGCTTAAGGCCATACCATCCCCAAAGCATGGGATGTCAGTTGTGCTTTCCGTCATTTCGGACCAGCTCTTGATAAGCTTGGGTGCTTAACATTTACATAACTGGTAAGAAATCTTCAGATATGTATGTATTTTTTTAAATTTGTATAGGCAGTATTTATAAGAAAGTTTCATTAGTAGAATATCTTTTACCCTAGCTAGAGTTTTTTTCTTTTTTAACTTAGTAACTGTTTTTCTTACTTTATTGTGCTTTGTCGTTTGTTTCTACTTTAGTATTATATAATGCGTTTCTTTAATGTAAATCCAAGGGCGGGGACTCCCTTTTATTTATTGAACAGATTAATTTAAAAAAGTAAAACCTTGGAATATGGAATCGATGCATAAATACTAATTGTGAAATTGACAGATGAAAATTTCAAGATGGCAGCTGGGCGCCCTCTTGGCAAAAAAAAATTAATGAAAAGGGGGTTTTGTGACACATCATTTTAAAGTTCCTGACAAGTACTTTATAACCCTAGATCATAAAGTCAATAACTTTACCCAATACAAAATGGCGGTACTTTGGTAATAACCTAAATACTTCCAAAACTAATAAAGGTAGATGTACCTAATGTGGTATTTTCTTAAAGCTCTTTAAAAGATCTTTTAATGGTGATACTGGTGATAATATACAGGGTAGAAAAAAGTATATATTTTTTAATAAAGCAGCTGGTTATTATATTACCATTAAAAAGATCTTTAAAAGAACTTTAAGAAAATATCACATCAAGTACATGTAACTTTATTATTTTTGGAAATATCACCATCCAAATCAGGTATTTAAGTTATTTTCGAAGTACCGCCATTTTGTATTAGGTGAAGTTATTGACTTTATCTTCTATGGTTATAAAGATACTCTTCAGGAGCTTTAAAATAATGTGTCACAAAACCCCCTTTTCCATTAAATTGTTTTCATAAGATGGCGCCCTGCCGCTATCTTAAAATTTGCTTTAGTCAATTCCACTTTTAAAAAATGATATTTATGAATCAATTTTATATCCTAAAGTTTAACATTTTTAAATTGATCCATTTAAAAAATTAAATAAATGCACTGTATTAGTTAGTTCTCCCTTTTTTTATATTCCTAATTTTATTTCTAGGTAATAAGGTGAGGCAATGCAACAAGTTCAGGCTGCTGTTCAAAATAATACTGGTAAAATGAACGAGCAGGCCTCAGCGGGCAACAGGGCGGCCGCAGCTCCAGCGCCAGCTGCCACCCCAGGATCCCAGGATAACCGGGAACCCCCACCAAGAAACGAACCGGTCGTGGAACCTGTAAATGGGGTTGTGCAACCAGTGGTAATGCCTCCTCCAGAAAGGTATTTAATTACTATATTTGACGCAAAAACCTAATAGATATACAGTGTGTCCAAAAAGTCTGGAAACGCTCAAATATATAAAAGAATTTTGAACCAAATTGGACGAAATTTTGTAGCGCAGGGTAAAATCATACTCTGAATTCAGTGTTAATATCGGCGATGTTGTCAGATCTTCAGTATCGCAGAAATCAATTCAAAGTTTTTTAAGTTTAAATAAGATAAATATTTTTAATTTGATTATTGGATTTCCGCTGTTACAATTACAATTTAAAAGACTTTTATGATTATAAACAGAAAAATCCTTCACTAAATGTTCATTTTTATTCAAACGGAACATTTTGATATTTAAAAACTCAAGTTGAACTGGGTATTCCTCATGTCAAAACTGACGATGCACCAGTTTGAAAGTTGCAAGGTATAAATGATAGGTAATACCTACACAGTTTACACCTATTATTTTTACTAAGTTAAACATTCTTTCTGCTGTTAATTCTTGAAAGAGAAAATTGGACTTCCATACCATTGTATAGTTGAATTCCAATTATAAAACAAAAACAAAAATAGGTATTGCATTTAAATTTAAAAACTTTGAACTAACATCGCCGATATTAACACTGAATTCAAAGTATGGTTTTACCCTGGATTACCAAATTTCGTCCAATTTGGTTCAAAACTCTTTAGGATATTGAAGCATTTCCAAACTTTTTCTGCACACTGTATTTAAAGTGGAAATGCTGTATGATCTAAGTGCCAAAATTAGGGTTTCTCAAAAATCAAAGAAATAAGTAAAGAATATAATGCTGGATATATGTAATCACCAAATAAAACCACTGTTTTTCACGACAAAATATTTTTTATTTTTATATTTATTTATTCAAAGATTCAGGGCCATGTTTTGACCACAGAGATGGTCATCATCAGCCCGAAGAAAGAAAGCCAATAAGTTCTCAAAAGAAATTTCCAAAAAATTGATAGTTGAAAGTATGAAAAATGACAACAAACAATTTTGACTTGTCTTGTCTTGTTTAAGTAACCACCACACAGTGGTTTTATTTATCGATCAAAAATTTATATTTTGGCACTTAGATCACTTAGCATTTTCACTCTTCATATATCCTACATATGGTGATATGTTATTAGTTTTGGTTAGAAGACTAGAGACTAAATCTCTTAATTAATTTTCCAGGCCTGGCAGGATCACCAATCAACTGCAATTTTTGCAAAAAACGGTCCTGAAAGCCGTTTGGAAGCATCAATTTGCATGGCCCTTCCAGCAACCCGTTGATGCAAAGAAATTAAATTTGCCTGTAAGTACTTTGATTTACGAGTTTTCTATTGTTAAGGAAAAGATGCATTATTTATTAATATTTATTTATTTTATATATTATTATTATTATTAAAGAGGTAAGTTAGGCGGCATTATTAAGGTTATTTGTTTTCCAGGACTATCACAAAATTATTAAGCAACCCATGGACTTAGGAACGATTAAGAAGCGTCTAGATAACAACTATTACTGGTCAGGCAAAGAATGTATTCAGGACTTTAACACAATGTTTACCAACTGTTACGTATATAACAAACCTGGAGAAGATGTGGTTGTCATGGCACAAACCTTAGAAAAGGTAAGGTAATGAACATGTCAGAGAGTAAATATTTTATTTCTTCAACTTAAACTACCTTTCATTACCAGCATTAATTTGTGTGACCGAAGTTAAAAACTTGATTATGTTATGTTAAATGAAATGTTTTTCGCCAAAAATTGGAGCATATCAATAGGGGTCTCCATTAATGACGTGAGGTTTAACAGGGGGGAGTTTGGAAAAAATTACTTAACATCACCAGGCGGGGAGGGAGGAATGAAAATATCACTTGGGTTTTTTTTGTTAAATGTAGGATTTTTACCGAAAAGCTTGCAAATTTAATGTCTATACGTATTTTTTACGTTTCTATATTTTCTAGAATAAAATTAGATTATGCTTACTTATATTTAAATATTGTAAAAATATATATATTTTGTACCAAAAAATACATGTGGAAGGGGGGAGTTAAAAATTGGTTAAAAAACGTCACGTGATTGATGGACCCATATAGTATTGATTCAGTATCATCTAGTAGTAAATATTGTATTCCATTTATTTTAAATGCACATGGGCGCCGGGAAGGGAGTTGAAGGGCGTGCACTTGCACCCTGGGCTTTTGGATATTGTCAAAAAATGTATGAAAAGGTACATTTTGTTAGATAATAATCAAGTTTCCTTTGCTTTTGCATCCCCTCGGCGCAGCGCGCCACAATTTTATAACAAAATTCTTATGATGAGTAGTAGAAATTGGGTAGTTTTCTAATAACTTATTTATTGTTTTCTTTAAGGTTTTTCTGACTAAAGTAGCAGACATGCCAAAAGAAGAATTCGTAGTAGACACTCAAATTAAAGGGGCTAAAGTCAAAAGGGCAGAACTAGCACTACGCCTGTGGTGACGACAACTCCGACAGGTAGAGGAAGACCTCCAGCTGCTGTGTCGTCAACGGTTTCAACTCCTGTTGCGACAACTACTGGTAGGTCAATCAATTTTATTTCTATCTACCTTTAAATAGTAAGCTACATAATATGTATAAAACAAATATAAACAACGCCTTTAAAAATTAACAGTATTTTATGATTTTTCTTTAAATTTTCTAAACATCTGCTATTAATTATTTTATCTCTAACTATATTTAAACTAAAACGGCCTAAAAAGTAAGATATGAGAATCTGTCCATAAAATCAAAAGGTGATATCTTGGTTCTTGTAGCAAGCTCAAGCTTTTGTTATTTTAAAACTATTTTTAGGTTAATTTTTATATGTTATATTAGTATTTTAATGATGATCCTTGAATTTTTGCATATAAGCTGTATAAAATGAAAAAGAACTGAATTAATTATGAGTATTTTAGAACAAAATGTAAATGTCTGCATTAAAAAATGGGTGGTGTCTGATGTCTTAAGTCCTAAAGAACCATACGAAAAGCTCTTTATTATTGAATTAAAACAAATATACATATATATTTTGGCTATGTTTGGATCTAGAAATTTTACTTCCAATGATGTTTAATATAATACATAAAATATTCTTATAATTGTAAATTATTTTAAATGATGGTAATGACATTTGAAACCTGAATTTTCTATAAGAATATTCCTATGCTGACAATTTTGAACTGATAAAAATTAATATATATTTGATTAAAAGATGCTGAGCACTCTCTGTTAGCAATCTAAGTTAAATCTTTGTTTTTTTTGCAGGATCTATGGGTATACCTCTTGGCACCGCTGCCCCGGCCACCGTGCCGGGTAGCACGGCCACCACGACTATTGCCCCGGCCAGTAACGCCCAGTCCACCCCTGTCACTCCGACAGCTAACGCCTATGCCGCACAAGCAGCCGACACGCCCGTTACTTCCCTCAGCGTCGTTCCCCCGCGCAGCCCGCTAAGAGTAAAAAAGGCGTTAAGAGAAAGGTAATACTTACTAAAAATAAAATAAAGTGTACAGGAATAAAAGAACTAAGACATTTACTGAGGTTTTTTTTGGCAAGTATAATATTTGATTTAAAAGTATTAAGTTTACCGGCGCACAGTGAAGCATCTCGAACTAAAATAGTATTATTTGTCAGAAAACGAATTATTGAATGTTGAAGGTGACAAGGCTGAGATTCTGTAAGAAACATAAGGAAAGAGATCTCTTTGTATCGAAATAAATGTCAAATTACCGATTCTATAACTCACTTTCGGTCATGATCGACTCAATCGAACGGGAACCGAAGTTAAAAAGGAAAGGGACACAAATTTATATGTCTCTTTTTAGCATTTATCTTCGTCTTTTACTCTTTTATATATTTTTTCCTTTTCTAGCAGAAACAGAAAAACATCTATTACAGAATACGACTTTTGAAAGACATAAGGATATCTTTCCTTTTTCTGTCCCTATTTTCCTTTTCCTTATGTTTCTTACAGAATCTCAGCCCTGGCGTCTTTTTGGTAAAGACTTTTAAGCAAAATGATAATAATTGATGGACATAAAATTATTAGATCCTTAAAATGCAAATATAAGGAAATTTATATGTATTTGTCGCCACCATCATATATAAGACTAATAAAACCACTATTTTTTTTTTTTTGTAAAAATTCTTATCTACCTGCAATGTATCTTTAATACATTAAGTTTTAATGATGTGTCGTAATATAAATCTGTGATTTAAGGATATGATTATGTGGTCAATTTACTATCATCTTTACAATAAATAGGACCCATGCTAAAATACGATAATTGGGTTTTTGTCCACAAATCGCTGCACTCTGAGGCGTTAACAGTTTACATTTTTAAACATGGAGTTATTATATTATTTTTATTTATAAAATAATACACGTTGTTATATACATTTTTCTAAAGGATATTTGACCAAAAACAAGTAAGACTGGGTCCAAAACCTCATAAAATTTTGGTTTTGATAAAGTTATATTTAAAAATAAAATCTGTGATACTTTATCATATACAATAAAGGGTAATTCAGACAAACTACTTCTTTTGATTCCGTTGTTTTTAAATCAATTTACAAATGATGCTTTTTTATATCTGAGCCTAATTTGACGACTCTAAATTACCACTACCCATTTACTGATTATAGTTTTTATTTACTTACCTGTTCTCACCTCAGTTTTTCGTTTTAAAGAGTTTTTGATTATTTCCATGTAGGCCGATACTACGACACCAGCCACGGCCTACGACTATTTACCATCCGGTCCCGATTCAAATTCGTCATCCTCAGCAAGCAAGATCTCCAAGAGGCGAGAGTCCGGTCGCCAAATCAAAAACCTCTCAGAAGTCAGGTAAGAGTAAACATATTTTTTTAATCTTAAATTATCAATATCTAATTATGGATGTCATTGTCACATTCATAATTGTGCGAGGTTGCGTTCTGTATATATTTATGCAATGCAATAAACTAACCCTTAGGTTAGAGTTGTCATGACATTGTATAAGCGGCATGTATGTATATGTTTGTCACTTTTATATCACCTATTATATTTTACTCCACATGTAAGAATTTTAATAAAAATAAAGTATAAAAGACAATATTTACAGATCTTAACAAATAGACTAAATGCAGATGAAATTAAAATGTTGATGTTTTATATGATCATACTTAAAACTTAAAATTTCAAGTATTAACGTTTATTAGAGAATTTATAACTTCAAATAAAATAGTTATTTTGGAATTTTAGTGTTTGTTTTATGTTAATTATTAATAGTTTTATGAGCTTTGTTTAAATCAAAAAGATGCTGTTCTATTATAGAAGTTTATTTTAGGTAACTCATACTATACTATTTATTTATTTTAATTAATTATCATGTGAAACATTCTTTTTTACTAAACAGTTATCTTCTTCAATTTGTTAAGAGTAAATACAGTTACCTGTAAATAAATCACGTTAATGGGCCATATAAATAGAAAGAAGCAAATGCTTTTGCTTCTAATTTTAAGCAAATGCTTTTGCTATATTTTTCTGTATCATGAGCATTTGCTTCTTTTTATTCATATGACCCAATATTTTGACCATAAGTTTTTAATTTCATTTGGTAAAATTGCTTTTAAAGACATTGATGTTTGTTTTCGATGTTAACATCGATTTTGCGTTGAGGTCTCGGCACTACTTCCACTTCCTTACTGTCAAGAGTGACCCATCATGCATCAAAAATAAACATAAAAGAATCGTCTATCTTTATTAAATAAAGGGTTTTCCATTTTTAGCGCTCTATCTTTAAATGAATATAAAACAAATTATGAAAATTATATTGCAATGGCTGTATTTGTCAGAGTTATTCGAATCCTAGAGATCCAATTTTCGATGACATTCTGACACAAATTTGCCCAATTTGCCCGATCTCACCAATGGTGCGACTTATTTTTGTCTTTAGGGTGGCAATCGTTTGTGGTTTGTCCGCATATACTGCAGATTTGATGTAGCCCCACAAGAAGAGATCCAACGGAGTTAAATCGCAGGATCTAGGTGGAATACCATAAATTAAACGCGGTGCAATGCAGTAAAATGTCACTACTGACCGAGTACTCCGCCAAAATTTTAACGGCTGTATCATTTTTGCCCTGGTCATGCGCTGTTGTCAAACATCGAGCGATAAAAATGGAAAACCCTTTACATACAAATTGGCGATACTGTTTGTTTCCACAAGAAAATTGGGAATTTACAAACTGTCTGATCGCTTGTCTTTACTAGACAATAAAATGGTGACTGTAATGGTCATCTTTCGTAATGTGGAGTTTAATTTTTATGATGAACAAATTTAACACTGATAACAGTGATGTTTCTATAATAACGAGGTTTTTAACACTGACTATTTATATCAAATACTTAATAAAAGCAACACATAAGACAGTGCCTAAAATATCATATTTTTTCTTTCAGGAATTAGACGGTCCATATGGCGCGACGGCAGCGATAGGTGCAGCTCCATCCCCTGCAAATCAGGCGGCCGCCCTCGCCCTAAAATCCAAGGAAAAACTCAATGACACACTCAAAGCATGCAATGAGATTTTAAAAGAACTTTTTTCTAAAAAGCATTGTGTAAGTTAAGCATTCATTGCTATTCACTGTATCTAAACAGGTTCTACATAGTTGCGGAATTGTAGCTATAAATTTTGGGAAAGCCTCTTTATAGAGCTTAATTTTTTTTGCAGAGTTACGCGTGGCCCTTCTACAAACCAGTAGACGCTGAACTGCTGGGCCTGCACGACTACCATGAGATAATTAAAAACCCATGGATCTCGGTACAGTTAAGCAAAAAATGGACAACCGCGAGTATAGGTCGGCTCAGGAGTTCGCTCAGGACGTACGATTGATCTTTACAAATTGTTACAAATACAACCCTTCTGATCATGACGTCGTCGCCATGGCCAGAAAACTGCAGGATGTATTTGAAGTCAAGTGAGTTTAATTATTTGAGGTTAAAAGTAAATAATTTTGATTATTTCACTTAGTGTTTTACACTGGCAAAATGTCATAGTAACCTTTCGTTTTCTACTAACAAGCTCCTACTTTAATAAAACCAACATGATGGTATTTCAGCGACTATTCCACTAGATTGTTTTACACTGGCAAAATGTCATAGCAGCCTTTCGTTTTCTACTAACAAGCTCCTACTTTAATAAAACCAACATGATGGTATTTCAGCGACTATTCCACTAGATTATTTTACACTGGTAAAATGTCATAGCAGCCTTTCGTTTTTACTAACAAGCTCCTACTTTAATAAAACCAACATGATGGTATTTCAGCGACTATTTCACTAAAATGTTTCACACTGGCAAAATGTCATACCTTTCGTTTTTATTAACAAAATTCCTACATGCTCCCACTTTGATAAAACCCAACATGATGGTATTTCAGCGACTATTCCACTAGATTGTTTTACACTGGCAAAATGTCTTAGCAACCTTTCGTTTTCTACTAACAAAACTCCTACCTACTCCTACTTTGATAAAACCAACATGATGGTATTTCAGCGACTATTTCACTAGATTGTTTTACACTGGCAAAATGTCATAGCAGCCTTCCGTTTTCTACTAACAAAACTCCTACCTGCTCCTACTTTGATAAAACCAACATGATGTGTATTTCAGCGACTATTTCACTAGAGTGTTTTACACTGGCAAAATGTCATAGCAAGCCTTTCGTTTTCTACTAACAAAACTCCTACTTGCTCCTACCTTGATAAAACCAACATAATGGTATTTTAGCGACTATGGCAACATGTCATAGCAACAATAGTGTTTTCTACAAAGTTCCTACATGCTCCTACTTTTGTTAAACCAACATAATATTTCAGTGACAAAATTTTGTTAGGTTAAAATAAAGAAGGTAAAAAACTGTTGATTTATATGCAGATTAAAGGTTGAAGACAGGCTTGTAATGTAATTTTCGTTAATAGTCTTGTTAAATATTATTCAAGAAAAATATTTCTAGGCAAAATATTTTACTAGTTTTATTCAAGTTTGTTGCTTTTTGGTAATTCCGTTCATGATTTTTTTAAAACCACTCACCTGACGGCTCGTGGTTTTGTTGTAAATATCATTCACGAAATTGCCAAGCAACAAACTTTCATACAAGTGAAATATTTTGCTAGCGAAATTTTCTCCTATGATATTATATACGATAATAAATTAAAAAATTTGACTGTTGTCATATAATTATTGTTTTTGCATAATTATAGATTTGCAAAAATCCCCGACGAACCCCTGAACAGGATAGGCGGTATGGTTCCTCACGAGTCTAGCTCGTCAGGCTCTAGTTCAGAAAGTTCTAGTGAAACGGAAGACTCGGAAGAAGAGCGACGAAATAAACAACTCAAACAGCTTGAAAAAGAAGTAAGTTGAATTATCTATAGCCTATACTCTGTCCAAGTTACATATACAAAATTTTAAACTGATCAACGTATAATATCGTGTTTTCTGTACAGCTATTTGTTGAAAGGCAATAAAACATAATTGTAAACTTAAATCATTGCCTTTTAATAATAAATGCGATATTCACGGTAAAATTTTTGTATAATGTAACTTGGACTGAGTTTAATATTCCTTTCAAGATAAAATAGTTGTTACATTGTTCACATAGAGCTATAATAAAATAGTTCTAAGTACATTGTATTTTTTAAAGTTTTTATATATT
Source organism: Listronotus bonariensis (assembly GCA_014170235.1). NCBI lineage: Eukaryota > Metazoa > Arthropoda > Insecta > Coleoptera > Curculionidae > Listronotus > Listronotus bonariensis. The sequence continues at coordinate 160,178 of JACEGR010001186.1, forward strand.
TTATTTTTATTTATACCTTTTGCAAATGATAATTTATTGGTATTATATAGTTACACTTATTTTTAAGCTGTATCTAAAAAAATGGTAATATGATGTAATATGATGATTTATTTTGCCTGAGACCGGTGATGTTTCACTAATTACGAGCTTTTTAACACTGATAATTTCTTTAGATACAATAAAAAGTTATTTTGCTTTAAACTACCAGAACTAATCTGTCTTTGTTTTGTTCCAGCTGACAGCAATGCAAGAGCGAATGAGAAAATTAGTGGAAGAAAGTACAAAACGTAAAAAAGAAAAGAAGAAACAGAAAATTAAAGAGAAGCCGAAGAAAGCAACCCATGGAGTCTCAGCTCTTCCTAATAGTACCGGTAAGTTATGTTTGGTTTTAATATATCTAACATTTTATCATAACTAAAAATATCATGGTTCGATTTTTTAATACCAGTTTTTTACCTATTCACTATGAAATTTTATTTCTGGACTATAAACTGACTAGAAAAATGCAGCTGGATGATTTTTAGAATTTTTTTAGAGTTATGTTATGATTAATAATCATATATGTAACAGTAAGGCTGTAAGTTATTTAAAAATTGTAAGTTTAGCTGCTGCATACGGGTACAAATGTATATTTGTTTCTTTCTATGTGAATGCAGCTAAATAACAAGTATTAAGAATAAACCAAATTAACTTTTATACGTGCATTGAAACATGCACAGTAATTCAAATCACAAATTATTGGTCACTAGGTTCAATTTTAGTTAGTGATTTTTTTATATGGAATATGTCTACAGGTATAGTCAAATTATCAACCTAAACGATTCAGATTAAGATGGAACCACTGTTTTTCCTTATTCTAAATTGACGACAGTTTAAGTTTTAAGTTTAACTGGATAATAGCCAGATTCATTTTATTAAATTTATTATAGACAGATTACAACAGAAATAAATAAGTGGTAAATTTAGAAAAAAAGAAGATATTTACATTTAACAGTTTTAAGGCGCAACTTTTTATTTTATTATTAAAATTTTTCTTTTTGGCCACCAAGTTTTTTTTTAATCTTTGGACAAACCACGAAGGCTAGGTAAGAGGGAGTTTGTTGACACAGGACTTAAATACTTGAAGATTTGGGGCGGGGGGAAGGAAAAGACCTCCGCGGGCAGCAGGTTCCACATTCTAAAAACTCTAGGGATAAAAGAACGAACAAAGTGGGAAGTTCGGGGCCCGTCCAGTTGGACCGTATAGGGATGCATACAAGCGGCACCACAAGTTTCACTGTTGGGAACCGTGAGTGGAGGAAATATACTAGACAATTCTTCAAAGCAGAAGCCATGGAAGTACCTATAAAAAACGATAAATACCCCACAGCCCGACGATGGGCAATAGAGGGAAGCCTTTCTGTAAGTGAAGGATCATTAATGAGACGAGTAGCTCTTCTTTGAATGGAATCAAGAATGCTAAGGGTTCTTGGGGACACCATGCCCCATATATGAGAACAATATTCCAAGGAAGGTCGGATTTGGGACACATATAAAGTGTATAAATTAGAAGGGGAAAATTACTTTTTGGCTCCAAGAGAAAATATGATCTAGGTTTTCCCATTTAAGCGAAGGGGTAAAGATTTGTTTAAAATATGAGTTAAAGTTTTTAAATCACATTATTTAAGAGCTTGGTAAGTTTTTTTACAAAATTAATTTATGTACCTAAAATATATGGTTTTGATTTGACTTTATAAATTGATTTAATTAAGTAAAACGTTTTAGTCGCAAGTTTAGACCTACGGACTTTTTAAGTAGTAGCGCTGAAAATTGTTTCCAAAGGGCGGCGTGAAACAATTGTCTCAAAAATATGTTAGAATTGGTTATAACTCTTATCGGCCTATGAAAGAGGAAATAATATCACAAAATCACAAACAAAATTTTTAAGCAATAGGTGTTGTGCCCTCGATTTTAGCCCTCGAAAATTTGAATGCATCAGAGAAGTCAGAATAAAATTTTAGCAAGAGTAGTTCGAAAGTATGAAAGAGTACAGAGAAGAACATGGGTTTATGTAAGATAACCTTCGTGAGAAGCATTTTGAAACAGATTCATCCGGTTCATATCATGCGCAAAATTCCTATAAAACAAAGGTAATTGGTGTGAAAACTTATTTGAGTGACATTTACTTCTAGAGGTAATTAGTTATAAATTATGATCTATGTTTTGTTTTAGTTTCCAAAAAATAGTAACAATGTTAAGTAAGTTAGTGTAAAACCAAGCTAAAGGGTCGTAGTGGTTTTGAAGTAAAAATATGTTTTAATAAGTAACATTTAGGGTTTTTCAAAGAAAATAACCGCTTTTATTTTTTAGGGCAAATTTGCGGATACATTAGTGATAATATCAAAAGATCCATTGAGGATGTGATCAGAAGGTATGCATACATGAGCTCTAGCGAAAGCGATGACGATATATATGATATAAATGGAATTTATCACGGTAAGGTACCACATGATTTTTATCGAATATTTTGCCCATTCAAATTATCACTCTCATATTTAAGGGGCAACCAGACGCACTGACAGCGCCGATATATTCACACCGAATTTATTTAGAAACGACCAAATTCGTCTGATATTACAGTATCGTTTTCACGCGTAGTACATTCGCAAAAGCTGTTTGACATTAGCATATCTGTTGGCATCTTTGGAGACTTGCCCCTTCAGTGATTAGTATTGGGGATTAGGCAACAGATCTGTGATACCCTGATTTTCCTGCAGACCTTATGGTACTTGATTTCTAACTAATTTAGATATTAGTAACGTTGTTCGGAAGAATTGTTAATTTACAAGTAGTTCATCATGGTTTGCCAAGTAGTAGGACATTTATTACGACACTGTCATCTAGGGAAACACTTGCAAAAATTGGCATTTACAATTGACCCATAACATGCAGGCTTTGCGGGGAAGAGGAGGAAACTCGCATATAATATACAACTGCATTGCACTGACACGCAAAACGCACAGCCCATTTCGGAACCCTCTCCCGCATGAACATCTTGATAGGAATCTACCAAACCTGATAAAGGCCAGGGGACAAGAGAGGGGTGCAAACAACCAACCATGGTTTGCCTAAATAACCTTTGATTGTAGAAACCGCAGGTTGAAACTTTTAGAGTTTTAAGCACTTGGGAAGAGAAGGGAATGAAGAAATAGTTTAGAAGCAAAAGTCCATTACCTTCTTGACTTACTTAACTGAATGAGCACGAAGAAAAGACATTTAGATGATTGGCACATACATCTTATATATACAAGATATGCAGAGGTTGTAAGATCCTTCTAAAACAATAATGTTAGTTGTATAATAAGAAAAACCGTTCCACTATATGTTAATACAACTGCTTCACAATATGCAGGCCTATGCATTTTAACAAGTGGTAAAGGAAATTTCTATGTGCTAGGTTTCTAGTGAGCAATTTTTTAAGTTTGGAAAGACTGTTTAATAAAGGAGTGGCTATTCTTGATAATAAAAAATAATTTACCGGCTCGGTATTAATTAGTCCATAGCTGAAGTACATGAAAATGAATCAATTTTTACAAAAATGGTGCTACAATTAATAGAAATAGAAAACATACCGGAAATTCGAAGGTTTAATACACTTTTCACTGAAAATGGATTATTAAAAAAGATGGACCTCATAAAATTTTACAAACGAAAGCAATACCAAGGTATTTTAGCGAAGATTAAAAAATATGCTTTTTAAAAGAATGTTTTGTAAACAGTAAACTGTAGTAGATATTCTGCAGCTATTATAGGCCTACAGTAGTGCCGTTACAAAAATAATTAAAACATTACATTAGTGTTGTTATTTGGAACCATAATTGGTAAATAGCAAATATAGAAATGTGGAAGACTGCTCAGGTAACAAATAATCCTTTTATAGCATAAGATTTAGGAACAAAAGTTATAATATTTACAAGATTTGTAGGTATAAATTTGTAAAATTATAAGCTGTTTTCATTTTTCTCTCTTACTTTTTCCTATGTATTCTACCTTTTATATTATTTAGTCTATATAATTTATAGTATAAATTATAATAAATAAATCGTTTTGTCAGATTTTGTTTTGTAGTTTTATTACCGTTTGAATAAACCAAAGATATTTAGTGGTTTTTGGGTTTTTGTATTGGTGCCAAGTGATTTCAATACACTTGACTATCTCTGAAAAGGTTGATAATTTGACTATGTCCTAAAATTATTCTTTGTTTGATAATAGTTATAGTAATTTTATTCTAATTCGAATATAATAACAGACACCGGCCAACAGGCATAACACCTTTATGAGTTTTGGTTTATTCTTTTAAAGTGTATTATCAATATTTAATAATTGTTAATGATTTGGTATGGTTTTGTATAGTTTCATGTTCTATTCATATTTCTAAAACTAACTAAACACTATGAAGATGTTTTAAAGGCACTCTCATATCATTTAGTTGCGTGACGCAATTTTTTCTTGTCGCCACAGGTAAGGCAGCTTCAGGTCCGGGAGGCGCGGGCGGCGGGGGCAAGCAGCTGCCGACCGCACCCGACAGCCTAGGCGAAGACGGGCCTTCGGTAGATACAAAGGCGGGGGAGAGCGAGGCGGCGCGCAGACGGGGGCGCGGCCGCCGCCAAAACGCCCAAGAGCAAAGGTAAGGTCGACTAGGGGCGGAAAAGAGTATGTTGTTGGGGTAAGATGAGGAGAAGTAGTTAGTTGTATAGGTGTGGTTGAAAATAGGATGTTTTAAATTATCGAATATGCATGATGCGGTGTTAAGTTTAACTGAGTTGGGCTTTTTGTAAAGATAGATACCTCTATTCATTTAATATTATTTGTAAAATAGCTTCTAAAGAAAATTTAATTAACTTCACTTTTTCGTGAATGACTAAACTTAGTTTTTCCTTTTTTGTTATCCGTGCAAACTGGTATATTGGCTATGAAATTTAAAACAATACATTTCATTTGCAAATTTTGATTTTAGGTTTTAAACTGACTTCTAGCAAGAATACTTTTAATAATGATAATTTATTAAAATTTTTTAAGAAAAAAAATAATCTTTTTGGAAGTTAAATAATACATAACTGGAAAAATACGCCTTATAAATTACATTTAATATTTTATTTTGTGTGTGCAGTCAGTATTGTAATGCCTACTAGATCAAAATAAATAGCCGTATTTAAAATAAAATATTTTGTTTAACAACAAAAACATTTTTTATTATCTATGAGACGAAAAAACAGCTTGTCTGTTATCTATGACTTAATATTTACTAACCTTAATAATAATAAAATTTAACTTCAAATTAGGGTAGGAAATTTTTATTTCCATAATTTTTAGGTAAATTTCTATAACCTGTACTAAAAGCTTTAAGTATATCGGGTATTACAGAATGATGTTAAAAAAGCTTAAGGGCAGATTCTACTACTGAAAATATGAAAAAAGTTCATACAAACATGGGTCCGCAAATTCCCCGTTCTCAAGATACAGGGTGTTAAAATTATTTTCAAAAAAATATTGATTTTTTAAAAATCCTTTATCCAATTTTGTTTTAATTCAGCTATGTTATTTATGACATTAGGGGGTAATTTATCACTAGCTTAACATTTAATAAGTCCAGTGGCGTCTCGAGCGCTAAAAAGCGGAAAAATATTTTTACCAAAAAATCGGAACGCCACTGACTGTAAGTGTGTAAAATTTTAGTGTTTTCTTTAGATTAAGAAAATAAAAAGTCAGCTTTTATGTCTTTGTTCTTTTGCATCCTGTTTAGTTTAAGAGAAAAAAAAATTCTTTTAATTGCATATTTTTAGACCAGATAAAAGAAGCATTGCTAGAACTTTCTCTTAAAAATTAGGTTTTATAATTTTGTATTAGCAATTAGGTGAAAAAAATAATAAATACTCATTTAAATACAAGGTTTATATCCAATCTTACAATTTTTACTAAAATAAGTGTTTTGACATTTTTTAGTTTTTTGAAAAGTTTGACACCCTGTATCTCGAGAACGGAAAATTTGTGGACCCATATTTATATGAACTTTTCCTTATATTTTCTGATGAAGAATCTGTCCTTACAACAACATTTTGTAACACCATGAATATTTAACCCTCAAAAGTAGGCTTGACAAATATGGTATGCGGTACAGAAATATGTAATAACCTTACTAAAAATATTTGTTTAACAATGCTGTTATTAGTTTCTACACCGCATAGTTTTCTAATAAAGTGTTAGTAAAAGACAACTTATGGTAATAAGGGTTATCTATATTATTCGGGTTTTGTTTATTTTTTTGAATGGAACCTTAAACTACTGACTACTAAATGCCTTTACTCCAACAACTTTGTAGTGCATGTGACTAGATCTTTTCCCTAATATGCCTTCTATACCTCTTACTTTTTTTATTTTTGTAGTTCTTCAGTAAGCTAGTAGTTTTGTTTTGTAAAAAGTAATGTATTTATATTTTTTAAAATTTAAGTAATTTTGATATTTTAGCACTGCTTTTGAATCCAGTCGCACGCACAGCTTCTATTTGACCTTGCCTTAGTAGTTTATGACTGGATATCAGAAAATTAAAAGAATAACAAAAGTTTTTTGTATTTATAAAACTTATTTCTTTTAATTTGATATCCGCCATTATCATCCCATCATCCATTCCTCATCTAAAGTATATTTAATTGCATATTAAAAAGTTACAAGAGATACACTATTTATGCTTTGAGCCTAAAACAGTATTTTTTACCGACAATGAGTATTGCTTTTTAATTTACCTTTAAAGTTTGGAAACAAAAAGAAGTTTTTGGTGCCAAATCAGAAATCCACAACAATTCGATTACTGAATATTCAAATACTTATATGAGATATTGTGTGATAGCTGACTAGATTTTGTACACCAATCAGAATTACCAGTTCTAGGTTTTTCTAAAGATACTTTTGTCACATAGCCAGTTTTTTCAAACGTAAGACCATTTTTTTCGTAATGCTTCGTGCACAAACTTAGGCTTTTAAATCATCACCATTTTATTTTTTAAGCATTTGTTAAAAAAAAATCACCGTAAACAAGACAGATTGTGGTCAAATAGCAAACCGTTCTGATATCTAAAAATGGCTCAAAATATAAGTAGTGCTTCCATTATTTAAATGATCGGTTTCCTTTTATTCCAGGCTTTAGGTCAACACATAATATTATCAATATTTTTATACAAGATTATATAATATACTCTGCTGAGCAAAAAAAGTTACTTTAAAATTGCGAATTTTTGGTTATATTTGTAAATTTTTGTACCGTTTTTTGAAAGGTTAACTTAACAGTGAATATTAAATTTAAAAGCGTTACTTTCTACACTTTATTATGAACAAAAAAATTACATTTAAAATAAAATTCATATTGTTTTCGGGAACTAAAAAAAAATTCATCAGTAAGAAATCTTAATTATTTATTTCGTGTAATCTCTTCTCTTGTGAAACTCGCCGCTTAAAGTCACTGAGACATACAGTCAATTAAATACAGGATCACATTCTGGTCGAAGTCATTCCACTCTTAAAATCACTACTCTCTCAGCTCTTAAACAGTTCTTGGAGCTGGTGTATGACAGATAATATATCTTCAAAAACAAATGAGGCAGTCTTTATTAGACCAAAGATTTATGGTTTTATGCTCATATGCTTAAAAAATCAGAATTTCAAAATTTCATATGAGAAACTTTTTAATTCGTAATTCTACGAAAAAAATGTCTCTATAAAAAATTCTACATGGTTTAAAACGTAAAAAGCAACCATCAAAAATCAAATTGTATCAGCCATCTACGAGAGTACCTAAACTTTTTGCTTGCTAGTGTAAACAATTTAAAAATTAAAAAATTAAATAAAAATTTAAAATCAGTCCAGTGTGACATTTACTACTATAAAAAGTAAAAAGTATTTGCACTTTTTAACATTAAATTTGGGTGTTAAAATTTAAGTCTAAAAGCAGACTAATATTTGTTTGCTAAAATACTTTTTCTAGATTTAAACAAACATAGGATTATTTTCCTATGTTTTTATTATGGTATCATATGTAACTTTTAAAGCTTTAATCCAAAAGGAAATCGATCCATTATATAACTGAGTGGTTATCGATAAGCTGACATATTTCTTTTCTACATTGCAGGTCCCCGAGGTCCCAAACCGGCAGCGGCGGCACCTTCAGGGGCGGCGGCGGGCGGTCCGGCGGCCAAACGCGCCAAGGCGGGACGAGGGGCGGGCGCGGGCGGCGGTCCGGGCCGCAAGAAAGCGCAACCAGTGCCCGCGGCTCCGGCGTTCGATTCCGAGGACGAGGACAGCGCCAAACCAATGTCGTACGACGAGAAGAGACAGCTGTCACTGGACATCAACAAACTGCCAGGTAATAGTTGGCCGGCCAAGAGTGAAATAAAGATTCTTTGGTGGCGTTTTTTTACTTTAATAGTAAAAATCTGTATTTTTACATTGATCCGATAAACATTGTATGAATACAAATATACAGGATGCTAAAATTTCGGAAGCGTGTCAATAATATATAATTTTTTACTTATAGAGCACTACTGCATGTAGCTTTGTTGCCGTATTTTTTAACGTAACACTTTTTGTGTAACCAATTTTTATTGTCAAATATTCTTATCGATAAATTTATTATTTTTTTAAGTAACCAACTTATGAGGATGCCATAGCACGTTAAATTGAGCTAAAACGCGATTCGCTGACGTTTTTTAAATATTTGTTTTGGAAAAAAGTTGTATATAGAAAAGTTTCTTAAAATGATCCAAAGATTATTGGAAAGTTAATTGATTTTTGGTAATGTGAATAATTAACACATAAAATTTCCCAAAATTACAAAACCGTAAAAATAACCAACTTTCCATAAATCATTCAATCATTTTAAGAAATTGTTTAAGGTTTACATCTGACATTTATTGCATGATATTTTTGTCAGAAAGAAATTCTGGCGAATGTAAACAATAAAAATATTCTATCAGATAAAAAATTTTGACAAAAATATCATGCAATAAATGTCAAATGTAAACCTACCTTAAGATTGCGTGTGACGAGTATCACAAAGAACACACTCCGTAGTTGATGTCATGGCATTCGCGGAATGGTGAGAAATTATCTGTCCTGCTTCGATATACAATAAAATGTTTTTATTCTGAAGTATTTTATATAACCTAGACCCCAAGGTTCCCGTTACCAATCAGTATATTAGCACAATCATCAATTTTAGGCGTTCAACCGATTATAACCGCGGTAATAATTGGTGACAACTTTGACGTATAATACATTGTTTAAACGTCAACATAACCGGTTGGTAAATACCGTTTTAGAATTGGTTCTTCGCCTAAAATTGATGAATGACTGTGTAAGGTTGACTATATCCAAACGTATTTGCTTCCGAAATTTTGATCCTGTTTTCTGCGCTCCCAAATTTTGTATGATAATCATGCACCGATTTTATTTTTAGTAATTTTCGACTTTAGGCAGCTAAGCTAATAAGGCTTTTGATTATCCTTTTCAGGCGACAAACTAGGACGGGTGGTGCACATAATCCAGTCTCGGGAACCATCTCTGAGGGACTCGAACCCGGACGAAATCGAGATCGACTTCGAGACGCTAAAACCGTCAACGCTCAGGGAGCTGGAAAGCTACGTAGCATCGTGCCTCAGAAAAAGCCACGTAAGCCCTACTGTAAGTTCCGTTACGTTGCGTCTGTTTAGGTCTTTGTGTCGAAGCGCCAGACGAGACCACCGATAAGAGTAGCACAACATATTAATTGGAAAAAATTCGATCATCTAGTTTGCGTTTTAAATTCTACTCTTAATATTGCGATCCTAAAAGTTATTGAAGGTAGCAGGCAGTTCGTCGTTATTTTGTAAAAGCTGGTACCAAAGGTTAATAAATTAAAACTTAAGTTTTGTCATTTTGCAAAAGTTCAATTTTATATCGTGCTACTTGGGTACCTATTAGAAGATACTTTCTCAGTCGCCAGACAGTTTTGATAGTTCCAATCCTTTGGCAGAAATTCATTTTTGGGTGGTCCAATGGTTCGGGGAAGTACAATATTTCTCTTATTTAACAAGATATAACAAAAAGTTTAAAATAAGAGTTGTAGGGCTTGTAAATAGGCATATCATAAAATATTTTGATGTATACCGGCTGTAACTGTTTCTTTTACATAACACAGAACTATACACATTTTAAATTCCAGTAAAACTGCCTAAGTCATAAACAACAATAAGGTTAAACTTGCTTTTTTTTGCGAGGGGATGAAAATATTAACATTAAATAGCAAGAGTTTGCCACAGTTTAACCAACAGTAACTTTTCAGATTTTGGTGTTAAGAGTAGATTTGTGTTATACTATTTACCGTCTCATATTTTAAGTGATCAAAATTTTAGCCACCATATTTTTGTTGTGCTACAACAGGCGTATGTAATTGGAACTACACATTTTTTTAAGCATGGTAGATGTTTTGGGTAATTTGGTTATTAAAATGCATTTACGTTTTGGTATTTTTATTATGCTGTTATTAAAACTGTAATAAGTAAAGAAATATCTTTATGTGGATATATTGTTTTTATTTATTTCACGAAAAATGTTATTCTCAATAAAGCAAGTTGTAAGAATGCCCGTCATGTGTTCACCACAATATTTTACTTGGTTTTCATGGGCATAAACCTTTTTAAATATAGTATATTATGCAACGTTTTAAAACTACGGTTCAAAACTTAAGAGGGTGCGTTCTTAAGTCTCGTTATGAAAAGAAGTTCCTATAACATATTATGTCCGGGCTTGCTTCAATTCTAAGGTACAGGGCGTTCAAGTTTTCAAAAAAGTCTGTATCCTTTAAATATCTTAGGAACCCTTTAACCGATTTGGATAAAATTTTGAATATTCATTTATTGTAATAAGGTGCTTGTAAAGCTTTGTCTAGATTAGGAATATTGGGACCAGTGGCGTCTCAGTGGGTACCACAGCCAATAATGTTGTGAAAAAGTACGCCACTGACTTTTTCTAAAGTTTTAATATTTTATATATTATTTGCCTTAAAATAAATAAGCAATTGTATATTTTATCAAAAATTGTCATTTTCCTTATTAACTAAGGTCAAAATTGTTTATTTTTTAATTTTGAATTTCATTTTATGCTTCCAAGGGCTATTTTACAGAATGACTTAAAGTGGCTTTAATTTTTTTTTCCCGAAAACGAAGCGAGATACAAGAGACATAAAAATTGCATCTCTTATTGCTTAATTCAAAAAATGTATGAAAAACAAATCATAAAAAGTCAGTGGCGTACTTTTTCCTAATAATATTTTCTGTAGTACCCACTGGGACGCCACTGGACCCGATGAACTTAATCTAGGTAGAGCTTTACAAGTGCCTTATTACATTAAATAAGTGTAATAAATTTTATCCAAATCGGTTAAAAGGTTTTAAGGATATGTAAAAAATACTGACTTTATAAAAACTTTAACCCCCTGTACCTCATAAATGAAGTGAGTCCGGACATACAATGTTTATTATTATTTTATTAGTTTATTAAAAAACATACGAAATCACCTCATTAAGTTTCGTACCGTAGTTACAAAACACCCTGTATTATTGCTTTTTTTAACCTAAATGTAAAATTTAGATTTAAAAAAATTTAGTAATTTGTTATTATTTTTTTAATATGTCAGTATTAAACGGGTAGGAAGCTGCCATAACAAATCAATTTAAAAGCCTACGCTAATAATTTGCTATTTTAATATCCCTCATCTACATTTTGCATGCTTGTCTACCTGGTCAGTGTGGTGTATTTCTAATTTAAATAATTGGTGTCTGTGGTCCCTGGTATAGAGGATAAGATTACTTTGTGGGCTTTTTTTTGCAGTTGAAACTCCTAGTCGGAATAATACTTATACCAGTAAAATTTTAAATCTTAATTATTTAATATTTCTTTTAAATATTAGATGAAGTTTATGTAATTTAATTACTCTGTTCTATAATAGTAAGAAAATTCAAATTCAAACAGCTTTATATGAACGCCTATTGTAAATTTTCTGTGTTTTTTTTGTCCAGGAGTTTTCAAACTTGCTTAAATGCTTCTTATACTTCAATGCTTTTTTATTTTTAAATCTTAAAGCATAAGAAATTAGGTATTATCAAAGACAATTGTAGTTTCACTGTAGACTCCCAGAACAATGCTAAATTTTTGGTCATTCTTTGGACGCTGGACTGTTTACGTGTGTATTCGATGGATACCCGCTTCATAAATTCCATGAAGCGAGCGTCCAAGCTGATGGCCAAAAATTTAGCATTGTTCTGGGTGTCTATAGTGAAACTGCAATTGTCTTTGGTATTATGCTTTAATTTTAAAGTATTGCAAGTTATACATATAAATAAACTAATAATAAATTATAATCAATTAATTTATTATTTATTTAAGAGTATATTTCACGTGCCTAAAATTAAATCCTTGTGCTATTGTTACCCTAATCTACAAAATAAAAAAATTACAGAAGCTGAGAAAATTTTTTCTTTAACTTATTGTTCGGAATGTTTGAAACTTAATAGTTATTATTTTAATAAATTAAGGAGTTATGTTAAGTTTTAAATTAAATGTCAACCTCAGTGTAAATGATATTTAAAAATTTCCACTACCATAATTGAATAGTTTTTAAAATTTTGTTATTTTCTTTCGTTTCTGTTATGATATTTTAAGCACTGTGGCCTTGCAAAGTATTGACTTAAAAACTCATCAGGATAATATGTGTAGAAAGTAAGATGCTTTTCTAGGACTCTTTTTAAAGTTAAAGTCAACAATGTTAGCAAATATGTATACAGGGTGTTCGGGAAATGCGTTAGGAAATTTCAAGGGGTCACTCTGCAATGAAAAATAATGTTAGTAAGTCCTTTGATAAGATCTCAATGGTTACCAAGTTACAGGGGTTAAAAGTTAATTTTTTTGTTTTTCGCCATATTGCATTTATTTTTTAACCGATCTAGTTGACATTTGGCACACGAATCGAGCTTTGCAAATTATAAAATTTTAAGATAAAAGTACTTTACCTGAAACTTAAAACTTATTTACATAATAACTTTTTATTTTGACAGATATCGCAAAGCTGGGCGCGCCATTTTATAAACAATCCAAAACTTAAAAATAAGGTACTCTTTAATAAAGTCGATAAACCGCACCGTTTAGGCACCAATCCAAAGTTTTCATCAATTTCAATCAAATTACCTACATACATACAGGGTGACCAGTAACTTAACCGACAAACTTTAAGGGGTTATTCTACAATTAAAAATAAGTAAAAACTTCATATGAACATATAGTTCTTAACGTCTTAGTTTTTGAACTACGGTGTGTTAAATATTTAAAAACAAAAACGTGTTTTTGTTTTATTTTTCACAACCCGTAGTTCAAAACCTAAGACGCTTAGGACATATGTTCATATAAAGTTTTTTTCTTATTTTCAATTGTAGAATTGCCCCGTAAAGTTTGTGGGTTGAGTTACTGATTACCCTGTATGTATGTAGGTAATTTGATTAAAATTAATGAAAAGTTTGATGTCGATTGGTGGCTAAACGTTGAGGCTTATCAACTTTAATAAAGAGTACCTTATTTTTTAAGTTTTTAATTGTCTATAAAATGGCGCCCTAGCTTTGCGATATCTGTTAAAATAAAAAAGTCATGATGCAAATAAATCTTAAATTTCAGGTAAAGTGCTCTCTGGCGGTATTAAAAAAGTACTTTTATTTTAAAATTTTAGAATCTGCAAAGCTCGATTCGTGTGCCAAATGTCAACTAGATGGGTTAAAAAATAAATGCAATATGGCGAAAAACAAAAATAAAAATTGTACTTTTAACCCCTGTAACTTGGTAACCATGGAGATTTCGACATTTGTCAAGGGCCTTGCTGCATAATATTATTTACCTCTGCATTCTGGAGACGTTTGCACTCAAAGGACTGGTAACATAATATTATATTCATTGCAGAATGACCCCTTAAAATTTCTTAACGCATTTTCGAGACACCCTGTATATGTGTAAAAGTATAGCAATAATTTTATGCGATGAAATAAACTCTTATTTTTGTTTAAATGAAGTATCTTAAATTCAAGGTGATAGTTGCTGATTTGGCTAATTGTTTGGTATTTTAAAATTGCTTAGAAAATTTGTCCACATGGAGCTTTTATTATATTATTCTACTATAGGTAGATGTAATAATAAATTTAACACATCTTATTTATTTATAGACAAAAAGCTCCCGGGAAGTCAAAGAGGAACAAATAGCAGAGAAAAAAAAGGAACTAGAAGACAGGCTGCTGGACGTTAATCACAAGATTGGTCCCAGTAAAAAGCCCCTAAAAAGGTAATTTTCTATTTGTAGAATATGATAATTAGAATAGAAAATGTTAATTAAATTTAAATGGTACAATTTAAATAGAGAACCAAAATCTATGAACACTGACAATATTAGTATGATTTGAACTTTACAGGATGACCGCCGATGTATCCGAGATTCTTCGGATATGAATTCTAAAAGTAAAGTAAAGTAAAGTAATCTTTATTCATCACTCAAGCCATTACAAATAAAAGAAATAGCTTATCGGACTTGTCTATGACTAATTTTAAGCAGAAATGATTCATTTATTTATTTATTTATTTTAACTTTATTGTCTATGATAATCCTAAAGGATATGACAACGTCAAAAAATACAAATTAGCACTATTGGGAATTTAAATTAAGGAGCACAGTGTTGCAATTTGGTTAAACAGCTGATAAAAATGAGTATCTAGATTCAATTTGGCAAAGAATATTTACATAAATTACCTGATTAGTTATTAAATTTCACAAAAATATTTGGCATCATAGTCTGACAACCTAAATGACACAAAGCAGGATAATAGTCAGTGTTTCGAGAAACTTTATATATATGCCATAAAGTGTAAGTTCTTCGTTATTTAGACTTGAACTGCAGATAAACCAAAACTGACTTTGCATGTTTTGCTTCATCTGCTGAATCTTTAACAAAATCCATGATAGCAACCACTTAAACGCTTAACACTAGTTGTAGACTAACTATTTTCTTATTTTTTATTACATTCATCCCATAAATCATAAATATTCTTTAAAAAATAGAATATTAACTGCAACAACAGAAAGCAAAACTTGATTATGAAATGTCATTATGATTTTAAATTTACAACTACAACGTTGCCAAGTCGCTTAATTTTAGTTTTTAATAATAATTAAAAATGTAGAAAAATATTGATTTAAAAATCTTAAGTTTATGCAAACTAAAATAAAATGCTAGACAAACACTTCTTTTTCTCTTTTATTTACTTTTGCCGAATTGCTAACGGTTTCTGAATTTACTGGGTTTAAAGTGTGAAGCTTAAGAGAAAATTTGATTTATTTTAATAGAAACGTTATGACAGTGCAATTATTAAAGATGCTCAATATGACCCCTATGATATTCGCTAACTGAGCCGTTGGTATTACCATTACAATGTCTATACACAAAAATCATGATCGGGTATTCCTCATGGGAATAAAATATAGGCATGATTTTATCACAAAAGTTATACGAGGTTGATGTGGGTGGCAGGGCATTGCACAATTTGAGGCAATAAAAACGCAGACGAACTGGCTAGGAAGGGGGTTAGCCACGACATACGTAGGGCCAAACCAGTCCTTGGAGTGTCAAAAATACTTCCCAAAGTGCGGTACAAAACTGTGTAAAGGACCAGCAAAGACCGCACTGGGAAAGGCTCCTCAACACATGCATGGGAAAATATCCGCTAAGAGCTAAAGAACTTGAAACTACTCAAAATGGGTAGGAATCAGCTAAGAACAATCACAGGTTTCCTCACTGGACATGCTCCAGTGAAAGAACATCTGAATAAAATGGGATTATACAACGGAGATCTGGACTGCAGATTGTGCGGAGCAGTAACCGCATACAGTCAAGTGTGAGGCATTGGATCCAAAATACATGCAATCTTCGGTGATATTAGAGTGCCCCTGGAAACATATGGTATGCGCCCAGCAGACCTATACCGCCTTCTTCAAGGAACTAGGGTACTGGAATGGGTACAATGAAACGGGAGTTTGGTACAATAAGCCTTCAGGTTGCAGTGCCACCGGACTATGTAGATGGCTCCCTGGGAAAAAAAACATAAGTTATGCGAAAAAATAAAATAGCCAACAGCTGTCAGTGGTGACAATTTATGAACAAACAATCATTATTACAACTGAAGGTCGCAACAATGTTATTTCATTACTCTAGAATGTATGCCTTGGCAACTAAATAATTCAATGAACCGTTAGGAATTCGGAAGAAGTGAATAGAATCATTTTGCTTAAAATTAGTCATAAAACTCATATATGAAGTATCTCGGATAGTCGGCGGCCACCCTGTATAAAGTGATTTTAAAAGAAAAGCCAAAGGTATATACGGGATGTTTTTAAAGCAGTGGGGCCAAACGACAACGGTATAATACTCAAAATAAGAAAAAAGTTCATATATAAACATGAGTCCATAGATTCCTCGGTCTCAAAATACAAGGTACAAGCTTGAATATGGCAGTGTTATTTATGACATTTAGAGGGTAATTTATTACCATTACATTTAGTAAGTTCAGTGGCGTCTCAAGCGGCAACTGAAGGAATATATCTAACAAAAGACGGTAGGCCACTTACTGTCTTAAATTTTAGTACTTTTTAAATTAAGCAAAAAAAAATGCAGCTTACTTTATTGGTTTAAATTTTGTTTAGTTTAGGAAAAAAGATAAAATCCACCTAATTGCATATTTTTAGACCATAAAAAAGCATTGCGGATACTTTTTCTTTTGAAAATTATTGGGTTTTATATTTTTTTATTAGCAATTATATAACAACAGCAATAAATACGTATTTAGATAACGTTTATATCCAGTCTAACAATTTTTACCAAAATAAGTGTTTTCGAAATTTTTCAGTTTTTGAAAAGTTTAACACCATCTATCTTAAGAACAAAAAATTTACTGACCTATGTTTATATAAACTTTTTTTTATATTTTCTGATGTAAAATCTGCCGTTACTACATTCTATATTACCCTGTATAATAAGCACACAATTTTATAACTTTCTTTATATGGTAAGTTTTTACTTATATTTTTTGTTTGTTTCAGACGCCAAAGCAGATCCATCGGGAGCAGGCGCGGGTCGCATGTCTTCCTCGAGCTCCAGCTCCGACAGCGACAGCTCCTCATCATCCCTCAGCAGCAGCTCGAGCGATTCGAGTGACAGCGAAGCAGGTTAGCCCTCTCGCCGCGCGCTAAGACGCTCTCTTGTTGAAACGCGATCTCGCCCCTCCCTCGAACTACGGCTGTCTGTTGTTTGCAGAGATATACCTCTCTCGCTCATTTGTTGAGGAATTTTTTAGGCCAGAAATTTGCCAGTATTAGTGATACGTTGGGAAAGTTGTTAAAAGTCCAAGCATGGCTGATTGGTTTGTCGATTCATGAAAATTAATTAGCCTTGTAATTAACGCTGGCAATTAGTTAGAAGTACAAAGCAGCCTTAAGCTGCGTTCGGGATTACTCTCTTTTCACTCCATAAGTGGACTCGTAAGCGTTCGAGTATTGCGTTGGAAGTAAAAGAGTAACTCGACAAGCATTCGGCTTTCTAATAAAGAGTGAAAAGTGCTCACTCCAAAAGTTCTGTATTCTCGGCCGGAGTTTAAGGTACGGGCATGCGCATTTAATCACCTTAATTTTTTGATATTAAAGTACAAGGAAATATTTATGTTTTGTAAGTTTTTGCACTTATGTAATAACATAGTTTTATGTGCAAAATTTTGTAAATATAAAATTACAATGGAAGTAATTTAAAAAGAAACTTAATTTTAGATTTTATATATTGACATTGACAACCAAAGAAATTTTGCTCTTTTGTACAAAAGCGTTCGATTTAAAGGATCGCACACCACAAACTCTAGAGTCACATGATAAAAATCTACTCCTACTCCGTTCACAATCCCGAACGCAGCTTTAGCTAGAAGATGTTTTTGGAAAAATAATTGTATGATGAAATTTATTTTTAATTTCATCATATTCAATTCAGATAAAGCATACCAGAAATTTTTGAAAACCATTTTTAATTTTTTTCTTTTTGTGGATACTATGAGTTTGGCTTTTTATGTATTGCACTCTCTTTGGTAAAGATAGGTATTTTATGAGAGTTTATTTCTTACAGATTTAAAAAAAAATTCTTTATTTTTTTATGAAAATCTACAAAGGCTTGAGTGAAGGTTAGGTACTAGTTACCATTGGTGCCAGGTTTTTAAATTTATAGATGTATAACCAGATCCATCAATAATAAAATACCTAAACAGGCATACATTGCAACTCATCTTTTAGAGAAGTTAGTAGTGCCGTAAGTTGCAATGTCATACCGGACCTACAGTTTAGTCTTAACTTTACCGATCTAGCGGGCTTACAGAGCAGCTGACATAATCAGCTAATTTAAGATAGATATAACAAAAATTTTGTTATATCCTACATTTTATTTAATAAAAAAAAAATATAATTTTCGCTGTAATGTGATTTAAAAAACCTAGAACTTCTTAGAATATAAAAAAAAACTAAAAATGGTTTTAAAAATAGTTCTGGTTAGTTTTGGTTCTCTTGCTAGTTATAAAATAAAAATGGTTGGTTTCTCAAACTGCCCTACAAACAATTTTCTAGATATGGCTGACTGGTAGTCCGACCTGATTGCTGTAGCGGGTAAAGTACAGAAGACAGATTATTTGTGGCTAATCTGACAATGCCGATTGTTAATAATCACTTGACTATTGTTTCAAGAAAGCTAAATATAGTCCAGTTAGTCACAAGTTAGTCTATCAAATATCGAGATATCGACGCGAACTTTCACTTAATTTAATTAAAACACATTTTTTATGCTGCGCAAACAACAGAACAGTTCGTGTCATCGCGTCGTAAACCTTGTAAATACTGAATAATTTTAAAACGTCTATAAATCATATAAAATATTCGACATAAACTTTTCATTTGTATAGAGATTTAGTGCCATTGCATTGCTCGTGATTATTTTGTCGTCCAGTTTTTTATTATTGAATAATGTTTTTATTTCTATAATTGATAAGTGTTAGATTTATTTCGCCTGTACTAGGGACAGATTATAACGACTAGGCATAAAAAAATCGATCATTTTTTTCAAACGGTACTGTAAAATATCATTCATGCTGGTAAAAAAGTATTGTAGAAAATTAAAGCCCTTAATATTAATATTAAGAAGATCTATCACCAAGACTAACAGTTTTTTGACAACAATCTTTCTTATGCAAAACTCGCAAATTGTTAATCTGAAAAAGCTTATCCACACATGTTCTTAAAGAAAATTAAGTACCCTACAAAAAGCACTCATTGTAAATTGTCAGATAAGCCATTTCCATGTAATTGGTCTTTAAACTTGAACTGTTTTTTCAATTTTATTTTTGACTTTGCATTTTTGTAACTACTACAAATAGTATTTAAATAATTCCAATACATATTTTTAAAGAAAATTTATTGCACTCACAATAAAGGTCTCTTTAACATTTTTCAATAAATTCATTCCTTCAAAATTTATCTGATGTTGAAGTTGAATCCAAAAGTAATTAATTGTCGATTTTTTTGCGGTCGAATAACTATTAAAGAACTGAATTTATTGAAAAAATGTTAAGATGACCTTTTTGTACCGCATTAAATTTTCTTTAAATATATATACGTATTGGTTATATTTAAATATTGATATTTGTTGTCGTATTAAAAATCCAAACTAAAACACAAAATTAAAAGAAAAATTATTTAATGTTCAATGGCCTGATTATATGGAAACGACAATTTTCGAAGAGATCTTTTATGTAGGGAAATTAATTTTCTTTAAGAAACTGTGTTGGTAAATTATTCATAATAATATCAACGATTTTCGAGTTTTGTATAAAACAAAAGGTTGTCAAAAAACTGTTAGTCTTGATGATAGACTTCTTAATATTAAGGGCTCTAACTTTCACAATATTTTATTTTTATCATCATAAACGATATTTTCACAGTACCATTTAAGAAAAATGGCCCAGTCTAATAAGGCTACCATGATGGCGACTTTATAGGCAATTTTTTTGTGCAGAATAGTTTCTGGTAATTAATTCTTGCACCGAGGTCGGTGGCATTTTCGAGTAAACTATGTAATATTGCTTCATAGCGAGCGGTTTTGCAAATTTACTTTTCGTTGCTGGTTTATGTAAATGGAAAACTTCGTTTCGGCTTTTTAGGTGCAATATTTGCACACTTTAAGTCTGACTTTACATGGGCTATAAGTGGTTATTAAATTAACGACCATATCAACTGTTGTGTGCAAAAAATCACTTTATGTTATGGAAGCTCTTTTAAACGCTAAAATATACTTTAGTCTATATGTCTACCATTTTTCTGTTGGCCGATAGTATGATAGTGATGTGAACACTTTAAATTAGTATTATTCAAACTCTTTTAATAATGTCAGTTACTTTTCCCGCAATGTGTTTAAATACAATACAAAGTTAAAATCGTTTGTTCTGATGTCTAAACACTCTTGATCCTGTGGGTTTGTTTTATCTTATTGTTTGACCTAAAAATTGCTTCTGTTGATTTTCCTTGCAGATTCAAAGTTAAGGCCTTGAAACTATTTCATCTTGTGCTATTTGTTTTAGCTTAAAATTTGTTTTTGGTCAGTGCCGAAATAATTAATTAAGGGGAGGTACCTGTAAATGCTTATATTTTCATTGATTTTCAAGATTTTTTTTAATGAAAGAGTCATTATATAGGGTGTTTCAAAACAAATGCAAAAATTTTTGGAGGAGTTTTTCCACCAAAAAATAAGAAAAACTTCGTATGAACATGTGTCCAAACGTCTTGGTTTATGAGCTACGAGGTGTTAAATTTTTAATAAAAATATTGTTTATGTTATAATAACTTTTATACCCATTCACATATTTAAAAAAATGTGAGTCGCACCCTTTGCACCAAAGGACATATTTGGCATACAAGAAAAAAATAATTTTACCAGTGTCTTCCATGAGGGGTTGAAGGTAAATATTTTTTTTGAGAAAAAAGGAAACGCCAATGCATTTTTTTTAATAATTTTCTAAATCCCCATTTAGTGTAGAACAAATTTGATCTCTTGATTCTTTTTTATTTGATGTACGGTTTTCGCGTAAATAAATACAAACCATTTCTCCGCATGGACAAATTTCTATCTAATTAAAGAATTATTAACGAATATTGGGGATTTAAGAAAATACTTTTATTTTAGAAAAATGCAGTGGTGTACCATTTTTTCTCAAGAAAGATTTACTTTAAACCCCTCATGGACGACACAGGTAAAATATATATTTTTTTGTATGCCATAAAGTTCCTTCTGGTGGAAAGGGTGCGTCTTCTAAATTATTTAAAGTATATGAATGGGTATCAAAGTTATTATAAAAAACAATATTAAAAGAAATATATTACCACCCCGTAGTTCAAAAACTAAGACGTTTGGGACATATGTTCATATGAAGTTTTTTTCTATATTTTTGGTGGAAAATCACCTCCTAAATTTTTTGCATTTGTTTAGAAACACCCTGTATATTCTTCAAATTGGTATGTAGTTTACTTTAATATTAAAATGATAAATAAGATTTTTTTTTCATTTTAATTATTCAAAATGACGGCTGTGTGCTAAATTTGTCTAGAAAGGTCAACTAGAGACTTCTTAATCGGCGGGCACTGTAGCATCAGTTCTAGTGATTTAAAAATCAAAAACTATTTTTTTTGTGTTTATTAATGTCATAGTTTGTTCATGAACCCAAAAGAATAAAGTTTTAAAAAAATAAAATCGAAGGAAACAATGCTTGGAAATAAAAATAAAATGACCTTTTGGCTCAATTTTGTAATCGTTTTTTATTTTAGGTTCACATTAAAAGTAATGCTGTTAAAAATTTCAGGAAGATCAGTTAATAACTTTTTGAGTTATAGTGCCGGCCGATTTCAAAATAAAGTTTGAATAGGTACATAAAAGTTCATTAATTATAGTAACTCATCGACTCTATAATATAATAAATACTGAATATTATGTTCTAAAATTTTAGTGACGTGTTCTTAAAGGACTATACTAATATACATATTATGAAGAAAAAAATTGACATTTTACAGGTATCATCATCCCCCTTAAATAATATAAAATTCTACACGCCATCCTATACAGGATGTTCACAATATTTTTTATCTAAAAAGTACTAAAACAAAGTTTTTAAAAGTTGAAGTAAGAAATACTTGGTTGCTAACAAAAAAATGGTAGCACTATAAAGACTATATGTGTCTCTTTTTGCTAAAAGTGCTTTATTTACAGGTCAGTATTTCAAAAATGTCTGACCAAAAAACCTTAAAAATAATTGTTTTATAGATTATTTTTGATTTAAAGACTTCTTGTATAATAATATTTTATTTAGTACTCCTCTTAATATACAAACATCGGCACATAGATTTGAGAACCAGAGGAACAAAGTTTCTTTGTAATTTTCAAAACAAGCAGTAATTTTTAGTATTAATATTTATTTATCCATAGATTAGTGGAGTGTATATTTTTTTAACTGCCAAATTTGCAAGGTTTAAATAAATTTTTATTTCAGTTTGGGTAAATAATGCTTTTTTCAAATATTACTTTGTAGGTTTTAGCAAAACGCGATGCAATGATAAGACTGTCTTTTCCGAGTAATACTGAATTTTGTAGCTTTAAATGTTATTTTTATTATTATTATAGAATACAAAAAAACGGGAAATAAGGGGACAATTGTGAAAGTCATCTTGAAAAAGTATTGTTTACCTAAGTACAGCCTTAAACATCTTTGAGAATTAATGTCAAGTTGTTGAATTTGTTATTTTTTAACACTAAAAACCAAATTAATCGCTGATAGCTGTTTTTGTGAATAGCCTATCGCATCTTCTAAATTGGTAGAAGACATAAAGTTGTTTATACAGGGTGTTCATTTAAATACTTACCACCCCAGTTATCTGCAAAAAGAGACAGATTTGAGATAATCGCCAAAACACGTCAAGATATTTATTGAGGGAAAACGTTTTTTACGAAAGAATGGAGGCTCGCCTTAAACCCCTTAACCACCAGGGCCACCACCCCAAATTTCTTAAATGAGAAGAGGGGTCCAATGATACATCATTGTAGAGCTCCTGACGTCAATATTTTTACCTACTACAAATTGGCGTTACTTTAAAAATTACCCAAATACCTGGTTGGAATGGCCATATTTCCGAAACTAATAAAGTAAGATGTACTTAATGATGTATTTTCTTAAAGCTCCTTTAAAGATCTTTTTATTGGTAATATAATATACAGGGTGCTTCGTTAAAAAATGTACACATTTTATCCTATCCTATATATTATCACTAGTATCACCATTGTTTACTCTATCACCCGACCACCCTTCTTATTTAAGAACTTTTGGTGTGGAAGCACTGGGGTTAAAGGATTGAAGGGGTGTCGCCCAATTTTTTGTAAAAACGCTCCCCTTCAATAAATATCTTGACGCGTTTCGGCGATTTTCTCAAATGTGTCTCTTTTCGCAGATAACTTAAGGGGTAAATTTGTAAATGAACACCATGTATATATTTTTTAATATAATTGAACAACCACTTGCTGGTATTTTCAAAAATCAAAAAGTTAAAGGGAATCTTTTAGTATGCTTCAGGAATAAGGTTATTAGAAACTTGGCCAAGGACGGCTTTTGGCCAATGCAAAAAGTACTAAAAATAATACATTTTGCTAAATATCTTACATGATTACAGAAGAAAGTACAAAGACCTTTTTTATTTTATATGATAACGAAGATATTTAACATTGAAAATAAAAATGCTATGGATATTTTTAAGTAATTAAAAGACAAAAAGTAATCAAAAAATTGTAAAAAATAGACCCCAAATAACAAGTTATGCTTTTAAAGTTTATCAAAGTGTTGAACATTGTTTTAAAAGTTTGTTTTCTGCTACAGTAAATTTCCAATTTTTAAAGAAGAGTTACATAACTAAATATTAAAGTTGTCAAATTAATATGAAATCTATAACAAAATTGTTTTAGACCTTTTTCCTTTGCATTTTTTTCATAATTATGTTTGCAGAGTTACTGCATTTAAAACTAAATGACTTAAAACTATAGTGAACATCTATT